>VXAA01004102.1:105644-154183 GCA_013399115.1 Anseranas semipalmata | reverse complement strand
TTTTTTTTTTTTTTAAGTGAGAATGTCTTCTTTCCCTTCAAAACTATACTTTTAATGTTTTGGTTCTGGCACTAACTGATAAAAACAATTGTTTGCACAGCCTTATTCAAAGCTGAGTGATAAAGTTAAGTATTTATTAAGGCCTCCCTCGCTTTTATAAACCTTCTTGCTAAATTATTACCATTAACAATTATATTAATGTTTATTGTGGTGGTATTAAAAAACTAATTGAGATTAGGTCATTTTGTGCTTGGTGCTGTACAGGTCTAGGGGAGGAGACAAGTCTCTCTCTTGAAAACAGAGGTGGAGAAGAGTTAGAGAAAGAGCTTAAAAAGTGGACAAACAGAACAAAGTATTTATTACTGTTTTTCCTTGCCTTGTGACTGAATTCAGAGCACATTGATCCTAGTGGACTTTGGATCAGGTTCACTTCATATTTCCGCCCTTGTTTCTGTATGGTTTTAAAACCATCAAGAAATCCACGTTATTTTCATAGAAATGAAGGACTGTGTAAGAATTCTCTGCTTCTAGGAATCCAATCTGGGCAAAACCTTTGAATCCATGGCTTCTCCTGAATTTAAACTTTATATCCCTGTCAGTTCCAATGGCTCAATTTTAAAATTTAAATGCTAATTGAATGCTTTTCATTATTTCCTGTTTACCCTAATAGTTAAATGAATGAAGAATCATATCAGAACTGTTTTTAATCCATATTCTCATGTTCTTCTAAAACTTGTTTATTTAAATTGTATTAATGTAGTAACTACTCAGCAACTTTACCTTAAAAATTTCTGATATATAGTTCACACCTCACATCCTAGGTTAAAGTTTCAGGTGAATCCTTAGTTAACTGGCTGATTTCTGATCAGAAAATGTCATCCAAAGCAGAGCAATATCGGAGCACAATGGGAATTAATATTGATGACATTATGTGTCAGCCACTCAAGTGAAAGTTAATAAATTTTTGACAATCAAAACTGATAACTTTCATAAAGAAATCTGAGCTCTTATAATGCTGAAATAAATGCTTTAGAAAATTCTTACCTCTCACTGATGGAGAAAATGAGGGCTGCTGCTGCACATTTCTGTCTTGGAAGAAGAGAGGACTGTTGTAGCAGCAAAGTAAGATCTTCTGTGTCTTAGCAATCCAGAGGAGACGCTCTCCTCGCTGTTTCTGTAGGTAATTTGGATGAGAGTTCTCTCCCTCTCCCTCTCTTCCCCCCCTCCCTTCTTCCCTCCTTCCAGTTTAGCCAATGAGTCCTGCTTTATGGTGTTGGTCTGACTTAAAACTTCTGGCTCCCTCTGCTGTTCCATAAATGTAGAAATTCTACAGATACGTGAGATAAAATGCAACTTCAGGAAAGAGCTATGAAATGATTTGAAACACAATGTGCACTCATGCTGCACACAAGCATGTACACAGGTGGAAGCATGCTAAAGGAGAGGGACGAAGCACAGGAATAGAGCCTCTTTCTGTTCTCCTTCCTCGGGCAAGATTTCTGTAGGTTTCAAAGAGAATTTTGCCTCATACATATAAAAAAAGGTTGACANCCCCCCCCCCCCCCCCCCTCTCCATTTTTTTTCCAGTTCACGACAGACCAGAATTGGAATTTTATTTCAGAAGGATCCAGGCTTCAATTCTTTAAATATCCAGTTTGTGGAAGGGGAAGAGATGCACTGTTACTCAGGCAAAGAACTCAGAAATATAAGAGCACTGAGAAATTTTTGAGAAACTTTGCCAAAGTGCTAGCTTTCATTGATTTTGGTTGTTTGTTTTGTTTTCCCTAGATCTTTCTCGTGAAAACCCAAGTCAGAAATTGGAGTTGCAAATTTTTCTCTTGCATTGAGAAAATACACAAACAGAATATTTCTAAGGGCTATGCCAGAATAAACTAATTTTTGTCTTTATTTAAAATGGGCTTTAAGCTCTGGTTGGCTACTTACCTAGTCCTGTGGCTACTGCTATTCTGGGGCCCTTCTGAAGTGTGATAAGTAGTTGTAGCAAATATGTATTTTCATTTGTAGGCATGTAGTATGTCAACAGAAAGAAAACATTTCAATATAAAAAATAACTATAAGCTCTTATCAACTAAACTAACTGTGAAAGTAATCATTTATTTGTACTGTATTCTTTCTTTTTTTTCTGGTACCAGCTATTAGAGGAGATGTGTCCATCTCCTTTAAGCTCTAAGCTGACATATTCATTAAAGAAATAAAGCAGAAGCAGAAATATTTAAGGTATTTCTAGCATATTTTGGCATTCCTTGTACCTTGTGATGCTGAGAGGCTTAAAACTGGAACCTGTGTGATGAATGGTATAAGCTGGAGGGTGGTCCTTAGTGCTCCTTTCTTCAGTGCATGCTTAGGTTGCTTCTTATTTTGTGTTACTTCTTTTTCCCAGCCTCCTTTTCAGAAGCTTTGTTTACCAGCTAGTTTGAACATTTCTCTTTTACCCAAACCCCTCGGAAGGAGACGACCTTTCTGGTCTGCCTAGGGAAGGGGACGTGAAGCCTGTGTTTCCAAGCAAGAAGCAGCAGCCCATGCAGATCTCTAGCCTCTTGCCAGCTCCTTAGGAAGTAGAGGCTTCCTATCTTACTGGAGCCAGAAAAGCCAAAATGATTTATTTAGCTGGCCTGTTCACTTCTGTTTCTTCCTTAATTTATTTATCATATGTTTATTTGTTCTGCTGTTCAAAGCATTAAAGAAAGGGGAGGAAAACCACTAGGAAACAGACAGTACTTTTCCTGGGGAATATTTTGATTTATGGAGCTGTTCTTCCTGTCCCCTTCAACTTGCACCAGTGCTCAGCCAGTGGTATCTCCACACCTCCCAAACAGTTAAAGATGCACTGTGTCACATTTACTCTCTCAATTCAGACCTTTGGGCAGAGCCTCCAACTAGCAAATTAGCATCTGCTCTCTTTTTACAGTCAATAGAGAACAGCTGCAGCACTGTTCTGAAAGACTGCTCAGGCCTATGCAGCCCAGGGATCAGGAAAAGACCTGACCATGAATATTTTTATATGGCACCAGGGTCTTTCTTCTTGGCAGATTTTTGGGATGAACTGATGTATCAAGGTTCTGGCTATTTTTGGTGAGGTGAATGGGGCTGCACTAGAGTCCTATTTCATGTGCAGTCTTTCTACGCACTGCCCAAATAGCAGGGTGAAAATGTTTGCTGTTAACAAGCTGATGTGGGAGCAGTGCTTGGATCTGACCCATTGCACTAGCTTGCGCAGCTGGGACTTGCAAGCACACAGCAGCCACTGAGCGTAAGCCAGGACATGCACTGGGGCTGGGGCTGCCATGCTGCAGTTGTCCTGACTGCAGTGCAGGGGGGAAAATGCTGGAGCTAGCATGGAGCGAGAACAGCTGAGCAAGACAAAGATGCAAGCACCTGTTTCCTCATCCATGGGAGGATGGTAGTCCCAGCCATTGCACATCATGGGCTGGTCAGACTGGCTGTTTCTGTTCATATTAGTAGGTTTACATTGACTCTAGCAACCAATGGACTAACCCCTGTTTACAGTTGATAGGAAATGCAGTAAAACTAGCTGGCATGGCATGGGCCTGTCCTCCTACCCACAGAGTGATAAGAACACACGGTCCCATTTGCTGTCCACAGCACATGCTCCTGTTATGGGAAGGCACTTGGGAACCAACCTCTTTCCTCTGCAGTTTTTTTTATGTAAGACAGTTGGACTCCATAGAGACTACCCGTTTCAAGGGGGTTGCATGGGAACTAGTCCTATCTGTGATGGCCAGAGAACTCCTTTCTGCAAGAGGTTATGGTGATAGCAAGGCCTCTACCAAGTTAAGAGTTTCCCTGGGAGTAAGGGGGATTGTCATAGCACTGGGACTACAACTGCACCTTGGATGCTTTGAGGGTCTCCGCCAACGTTCTTGTGTCAGGCCTCCAGCCATACCAGCTTTCATGGATGGAGCCCTGAGGCTCTACCTCTCTTTCTCTCCTCTGAGCCTGGAATTTCAGAGGCCAATTCTCCTACAGTACATTTAGGAAATCTAATTGTGGTCAAGCATCTGGAGTCCTGCTCTCTCTGGCACTGTTAAACAGTGAGCAAACAGTATCCACAAAGAATAGGATGGACAACTTGATGACAAAAGTATTATGGAGAAAATGTACCATAGAACAGTACATAGTACATCTATATGCTAAGCTTAACAGGTCTACATTGCATCTTTGTAGGTATTTTGCAGAAGTTTGGTATTGCTTTATTTTGTCAGAATCTCTCTGTCTCTGAGGCAGAATTGATATTTTAATCATTTTCATCCTTCTCCGCTTTGTTCATACCCCTTCTTCAATGGGGGGCGCTAGTGAACCTGGTTTCCCACAGACTGTTAGAAGAGAGGGGAGAATGGGCGGCAAACCTGGGGCCAGGCTACTGCAGCACACTGGCTGTGGGTTCCATGCCTGAAGATGAAAAAGGCAGCCAGGCAGGTTAGTCAGGGCAGAAGATCTGAGCATGGATCCTTCTAAAAATCCAGAGCTGTACATGGACATTCATGATAGGGATTTTGTTTGCAAAAATAGAGGGACTATGAAGACTCACAGAAGCACATTTCAAGCCAACTGTAAAAGAAAATAAAAGCAAGGAACCGAAGCAACAATTTAGCAATATGTTCACTGGGATCTAGTGCACTGAAATGTGTTGATACTGGGTCTTCAGTGTCTTTTCCAAGTCTCCAGGCTTCTGAGAGGAAAGTCATGGCTCCTAATCAAATGGCTGCTATCCAGATCTCCAAGTGAGCTGTTGGGGCATAAACTGGATCACCCAAAGGATATTTGCTTTACCAGATTGATATGGATGTGCTGGGAATCAAGTTTCCAATAGGAACTTTCCCCAGGGAGATGACATGAATTCCCCAAAGTCACCCTCAACATCAGTGGTGAGGCTAGATAAGGTCCACAATGTTTCCAAGGCCTCCACTCATGGATGCTATAGGAAACAGGATATCAGGCAGAGGGACCTGGGTTTAATCTATTTTGGCCATTCCTGGATCTTCTTGTTTCCCGCTCTGTGATTCAGAAGGTAATATATCTGCTCCAGTTTTCCTGGTGTTGAACTCAGTAAGGCATTCTGTGATTGTATTGTATGTACAGTAAGTGTGTCTGTGGGTTTTTTCCCACAGAGCGGTGGGCAAAATCCAAGTACACACCTTCACTCACTTTGGCTTGTTCACGGGCTTTTCTTCCTTGCTTACAAAACACGAGCAGAGTACTCAGAAATTTCCACAGCTGGGTGAAATCCTCTTATCCACCCTCAGCAAGTAGAAAAGTGAGGGCCTCTCCAGTGTCTGCTACTTGCAGGTTGGAAGGGGCAGAGCTAGCTCCATGATGTCCACTAATTTATTCCCAAGAAGGCACTGGGAGATATTGTCTGAAGGAGCTGCTACTAAGCAGGTCTAACTAATCCCAAAGGCCACAGATTTAAGGAGCTATAATTGTATTTCTCATTTTACTTACTTTCTCAAATCACCTTAATGACTTTCTGGTAGTAGCTGGAGCCATGAATAGATTTTCTTCTAAAAATTGGTAAGCTGTTTTCCTCAGTATGCGCAGGTTTTCTAGTTGTACACTCAGCACTGCACTTGAAAATAGACCACGTGACTGTGTTTTTCCACAACAGATATGAAAAAGATGTTGGTGTTTCCATCAGCCAAAACATTTCATTGTAATACATTTCAGCAAGGTAGAAAAAAATACATGAAGAAAACACCCATGATGTCGCTGTTAAATAAACTGAACTTACTCAAATTATTTATCTGGGCCTTTAAAGTTGTACAGTGCTCTTGTCATAATTGCTTTTTATATTGTCTAAATATATTTTATAGGATATTTTTCATATAAAACACTCTCATGGACTTTGTACCAGGCACAGTATAGTGCCTGAAGTCTACTCTCTAAACCTGTTTTATAGTCTGGGTTTTCTATACAAACAGCTTTCACAGGGTTGTTTGTCACTGGACTTTAATCCAAACAAGATTATTGCAGGAAATTCTACCCCAGTATGGAAGGCTACAGAGCTATTTATATGGCATTTCTTTGCAATAGGTTGGACTCTCAGGCATGAGCTTGCCATTTTTGTAATATACCAGTTATCTCCTGAAAAATATGTTCCCTTGTACATCTGCACTAATGGATTGACCTACAGAAGGCACCAGGGTGGGGAGGCTTTCAAAGGGTTGTTTTCTGGTTTGTTTCATCCTGTTCTAGTACACAAGTCCTTGGGAGAAATGTCAATGAATGTAATAGCATAATGAATCTGTTTGTCTGGCAGCTTTGTGTAATACCTGTTACTCTAATTGCTAGATGATTTCCAAATCAATAATTAGCTTTGCAACCATGTTTTTATAGACACCATGCATTCTTCTGTTTTCAACAAGAACATTCAGTGACTACTTAGAAGGAAAAGAAGTCATTTGATATATGTGAAAATTTATTTAACTCTGGAGTCCAACAGGAAAAAAGTCACAAAGTTATCTGTGGTAAAGCTTTGTTATAAATGTATATATAATAAGACAAACCACCTAGTGTCAGAAATGAGACAGATGTGGCATAATTAGAGCTGTGAAAGGCACAAGGCGAACCCATTCCTCCTGAAACAGTGTTGCTTTGGTGATTTCCTCTAAATGAGAGATCTAGAACATATCCAACTTCCAGGGCACATGCAGAAGAGGAGAAACACATCACATGGTCTTAACCAGCTCCATTGTAGACTTTGCAGCTTATGTCAGGATTTGTCTTCTTCACTACTCTGATGGAACAGCTTTTCTTGTGGAACAGACCAACACAGTTCACTCTGTCATAGTTCTTGGGGATTGAAACTCTGTCATTTGAGAAAGGCAAAGAGAAAAATCAGGAGCCAAGGCATGGACTGAGATGAGGGTGCTTACTGAGCCACAGCCGTCCTGGGGCAAGCTACATTATGGTTTGGTTTGGCTCACGGACTCCATTAATATAAGCGCTAGGGATTATCATAAGAGGAATGCAGAGCCCTAATCATGTCTGTTCACAGATGAAATGATTTCTCAGTGTTCATTCAGCTGACTCACCCTAGCATGAATACCTCCCAGCTGAGGTACCTCCCTCCCTCTTATGGCTGAGAAAGGCCAGGAATATTCCCCACCTTCCTCACAGACCCTCTATGGGACTCTTTCTCCACCTCAAGAAGTTTTCCAGCCTTCTGGGGAGATAATCAATTCATACTATTATACTCTGGAAGACATAGCTGTCCTTGATGTGCCACCTGCCATCCATGAGGCAGGAACACACAAGAAGACTTAGAAACCAAATTATCAGAGCAGGGCATGCGTGTCCTGTTTCGCTAAGCAGGTAGGATGGGCTCTTGGCAGCATGTGGAAGGGTGTGGAGCAGCACTGGCTTGATTTGATGCTTGTAGACAGGCACTGGCCTGGAGCAGAGCTTCAGGAGACCACATGTATGTGTGTTATGGGGTGTTTAGATATCTAGAGACAAGCTGCTGAATAGAAGGAAGAAAACAGAGGCTAAAGGGAATTGTACACCCAGTTAGTGTCAGAATTAAAAGAAGAACCAGGTGATGTCCCAGATAAGTCTCTGTGGTTGGCAGATAATTCTGCTTGGTCATAATTAGAGTTAAATGGGAAACAAGAAGTATAATTTTGCTCAAGTGAGTATGAAATTCCAGCGCATGTTTTCACTGAGGCTCTTTAAGTCTGAACTTTTCAACCAATTCCTGAATAAGCAAACCATAATTTGGGGGAACTTACAAGCTGCAGCAAATCATTGCAGTCATCTTACACCTGCATTGGTAACAATCTTCAGTCTTCCACACCGCACCAAAAACATAAAGGTTTCTGTTTGAAAGGCACCCTACGCACACAGCAGAAAATGATAGTAAATCAGAATGAACATGCATTAATAGACATAAACCACAGTCTCATGTTCGTGGCCTGGCAATCAAAGTACTGATTTCCATAGAGTCACATCAGGGAAGAATCTGACCCAGTGCTCTGAAGAAAGGATACCATGTCTTTGCTCCTGAAGAGCGCATGAGTGTATGACATGCCGTGATAAAATGGTAGCAACCACATACCAGAGAAGCACTATTCTGCTGTTGCAATGGATCTGAGAAATGCCTTAGCTGATGGCTATGGTAGGATCTTTCTGCCCTTTCTCATGCTCAACATATGGGTCTAGACTGTAATTTCTCCCACCTCTCTCCCGCCACAACTTTTATTAGGCTTCAACTTGTTCTGCTAAACTGAATTTGAACACCAGTTGTATAGTCTTTGCTTTGATTTTAGCATCAGGTACCCCACTCAGGTTAGTCAAAGCTGCTTGAAAGTACATCTTTTTTTGCCATGTGGGCAAGGGCTTCAGCTATACATCAGCCTTGAGGGTGTAACTATTGCATGGGATAGTGTTCATCTGTCTGTCCAGAGATCCTTCCGGATGGGTTGATACCTGAGTATGCAGCTGTTTGGATTATTCTTCAGCACAGAATGTATTATACTATTCCAATATTTCTAGCATAATTAGACTTTGAATTGCTGCTTTAGGGATGTCTAGTATTTTTGCCATTCTTACCGTATTTGCTGGATGGTCTAAAGTAACAGCGAGCATCACACAAAGTCCTTGAGAAGAGCAGGATCAAGCAGAAGACCAGCAAGAATTTCTAGACAAGAAACAGGAAGCTTTCTTTAAAACTAGGTGTTTTTTTCAGAGGTCTAGTAGAACGACTCACTTGCACAGAATTAAGGACAAGTCCTGCTATTCCCAGTAAACTTAGATTGAAAAATACTTCCAGTGTACGTACACATACACACACACATCCATATATAGAACATAAGCTGCTGACTTACCATACTTGCACGGACTGCTCACATCTCATAACGAGGGGCAGTTGTGTATTTATATACAGTGAGGAAACAATGGTCAGTGCAAAGGGAGGTGATGTAAATGTGAGCACCCTGGGTGCCAGTGGACACTCTAACCTGTTCCTACCATCGATCAGAAGGTGTCACCTCAAAAAGCCTCGCGAAGGCTTGTTTTGTGCACTGATGTACATCGGCATCTTGATCTCCACTGTGCCGGTGTAAATCTGAAGAAACTCCAGCAGATATACTAGTTACTCCACATCAGCTCTAGTGTTGGGGGAACAATCTGACCCCCCAAAAGCTATGTCTCCAGACCTGGCAGGCTATCAAGAAACAGTGGGGAAAGGGCACATGTGAAGCAAGGCAGCAGCACACCATTGTTCATCTGACCTGCTGCAAGGAGATCACCCTGGGTACAGAACAGGTCATTCATACAGTGCAGTGGTGTGGAGACTCCACTGTTCTCAGACTGATTTATTATAATTTCAATTATTTTATATGCAACACGTTATTTTGTCCATATTTAGTGAACCGTAGGGACTAGCTGTAGAGTTTCGTGTCTCTCAGTTGCTGATGCAAGGCCAGGCCTAGGAGGCAGAGACAGATCACCATGAAGACATAGCACCTTTTGTCAGCAAAAATGAGATGAGCTGGGTGTGTATTGTCTTGGTCCAGAACTGAATGTAACAGTCAGGATGCTTGTTACTCATGGCTTCCTGACAGCAACAACAGTGATGCTAAGGACTGGGGAAGGCAAAGGAAGTAAAAGTTCCAGTTTTCTTTCACTTTGTCCATGCCCTGCCTCTAAAATAGCTAGGATCTTGCAGCATTGGTTCTGGAGATCGTGAGGACATCTTAACACAGGTGCCCAGGGCTTTCACAATTAGACTGTTGCAATACACAGTACGTGAGGCTGCATCTCAAAACCGCCCAGGAAAACTTGCACAGATCCCAGACTGTCTGCAGCTGTGTCAGGGACTGTAGGAATCCACCGCTTTGCTGAATTGGAGCACAGGCATAACAAGTTTTAAAAGTTAGCACAGGATTCCTGGCATAATGAGTTGCAGTAATTCTATTAGCACGGGTCTTTCAGCAAGCCTTTGCTTGATTAGACACCTTGATTACTCATTAGCTTCCACTGACTGACAAACAGTTAGAGGAAGCAAAACTGCACTGGAAGGGGTTTGGGGATAAAAGGTGCAGTGGCAGAGGAAGGAAGGATTTTGGAGAAAGTGGCTACTGCTTGTGGTAGCAGAGGATTTGGTTTATGTAAGTTGTTTGTTTATTTGTTTGTTTTTGTGTGCTTAGCAAAAAGCTTTAGAGCTTTTATTGTAGTTTACTTTTGATCTTATAGTGTAGCTGGCAATTTTGTGTTACCCTTGTGATTGTGGTAGATTAGACTCTCTTTGTGTGGTTCTGTTTTAGGAAACAGTTGTGGTATTTGATAAAGTGCCTGAAGGGAAAAATTTCTCTTGTGGTAATCCTTAAATGAATGGACTTCAGTCTGAAAGGAATGATTTGATCAAAATAACTTTGTTAACATTTAGAGGAAATCAAGTGACATTGCAGTTTCTCTTACACTATTAAACCTCTAGATATGGGATGGTATTTAAACCTGTGGCCTGTCCCTGCTGTAACTCTTAATCTTGTACTGTTTCATGCTGGGTAATTGTTAAGGTACATATTATCTGTACTAGCAGTATAGTTGGAAGGAAACATAACAAGCAAGTTCTAACTTGAAGGTCATGGTGCATTCTAAATTATTCTCTTAAAATAATTTTACTTATTTTTTTCTTTCTTGAAAATAAATAACTATGTTAATGAGTTTCTTAACTCTTGCTGCCTCTCAGGTAGGCAAGTGCAGTGTAATCAAAGCTATTGCTGCCACAAATGCCTGGTAGTGCTACTTCTTTAGCCTGATATGTGTGTTTAAAGCATGCTCTGGGCATTTTTTTCCTTTAATTAAAAAACAACAACAACAAAAAAGGCAGCTTAAGACCACTTAGAGTGTAGACTTGAGAATGAAGAAAATCCTGTAGTTCTGAGAGAGTTGTGTATGGGATCTGTAATAGAGTAGAGGCTGAACCTGTCTCTCTGTCCATGCTCCTGCTGACTTGCTCAGAAGTCTCTTCTTGAGAGGAACAAGGTTTTCCAGGTCAAGTAGGTAATGAAGGAGTAGAGAGGGCTCTCCGTTGTGTAGATGTGAATGAAGATTACCCCTTGGGGCTGTAGTGTTGTGTCCTCTGGGTGTCCCCCTGTTAAGGGAAGGTTAAGTTTAGCTTGCCCAGCTGATGGGTGTAATGGGTGAGGACGTCAAGTGCCTCCTGAGACATGGAGGTCTGCCCTTCTGACACAGCAGCTCACCGCTCCTTCTCTGTGATGTGGCCCTTCTCAGTGAGAATGTACTGTGCTACTTATCAGGGTGCAGCAGCACTGGTGTGGCTACCACTTGTGGCAAGTTGTGCCATCTTCCCTCTGCAGCAAGGATTCAGGATTGAATTCCTGATGCTTTCAGGTTATGCATGTGTACCCTGCCCAAATCCTCTCCCTAATAGAAGTTAAAAAGTAGCACTTCTCCCTTTCTCTCCCAATCAGTGCACACACTTATTGGTCTGGGGCAGAAGGCAGCTGAGTTTTTTGTATGTGTGGAGTTTTTTAATGGATTACTTCAACTTGTTTAGCCTGTGTGCATACTCAATTTCTTCCACCTTGCCTGTGTCTCCAAATGCTGTATGAACCCAAATTGAGTTCTCTAACTGCTGCTCTTGCAAAAGGCCTGGCTCTTTAAAGTATTCAGCAAGATGACATAACACAAATGCAATGTAATAACTCCACTTCATTGAAAAGAGGTAAACTTTGCTTTTTTTCCTTCCTTCAGTACTAGGCTTGGAGAGGGAGAGTTTAGGTCTCAATCCACAAAGCTATGTAGATCCCAAGGTTCCGCTTGCCTTCAGCAGGAATTGGCCCTTGCACAAGCTTTGTGTCTGAGTCCAGAGCAGTATTCTCTTATTTTATTGGCTATGCTGCACTTGTGGCTCACTTCTCCCCTTCTGCAGAACACACTGCAAAGCCCAGGGAACTCCAGACGGAATGGGCACATGTGCGTGTCTGCAAGTTGGCATTATGGTAAATGGCTGTACTTGGATGACAGTGCCTCTGGGTCACTGCTTAGGGATGGATGAACTGGATGCTGGTTGGAATAAGTGTCTGTTTCCCTGCTGGGTAGGGGAAAAAAAAAAAAAACTGGAGGAATAGCTGCTTTTATTGCATCTGTTACTATCTTTGGTGTTATCTAGCCTGAATGACCATACAAGGGATTAACTCTAGCCTTTGTCATGGAGTGCTTGTTTGTGCCAGTGATATCAAAGTGCAAAAGGAAGAGAAAAACAAACTTAAATATTTCCTCCACCTATCTCTGACCTAGTGAACAAGAGTTCTGCTTTTTCAGCATTGTAGCCTGCAGGTATCTGGCCACTGCTTGCCTTCATCCTGGGAAGTGTCTCACACCAATTCTCAAGGGGGTTCCAATTGAGTGTGAGTGGAGCAGTAGTTGCTCGTGCACTTCTGGACCTCACCCCTCTCATACCAAAAACAAGAACAGCTCATACCCTTGAAATGTGGCTGCTTTGCCAGGGAGCTCGGAGTAGGACCTGGTATCCATAGGTATAGATACAGCCAGCCCCATACTGGCCCTGAACTCTTTGGGAATCAGTAACAGCAGCTCTGGAAGATGTCCCTGACTGAAAGGAGTCTTTAAGCCTCTTGGGTGTGACTTGCTCCACATGTGACAAGGGACTGTACTGGCACTGCCATAAGGTACTCTTAAAATGGCTGGACTTTGAGCAGCACCTTCTTTCTCTAATGTTACCAGCCCTAATTTCCCCTCCCAGTCTGCTCCTGACTCAGGCATCAATCTCTACTCTAAATGCTGAGGGAGAAGTTACTCCTAAGCTAAGTCTCCCGTCTCAGCACTGATGCTAGGCAATGAGCCATTCTGATAACTGACTTCCTGATGCTGTAGCAGGAAGCTGAAATATCTTAACACTAGCCATTAGTCTGACAACTTCCAGCATTTTAGTATTTGTCAGCTTTCCTGCATTTACTAAACATGTGGAAGAAGCAGGGAAGCTCTGGTCTCTTGCCTGACTAGGAACTGACAAAGCCCAACTGCTTTGTGTGCTTGCATCCTCACATGCTTCATCCTCAGCGTTCTGCATGTGGTCAGAGCTGCATGCTCACTCTGCCTAGGATCTTGGGTAGACGTGGGTGACCCAAAACAACTTAGGAATTAAATCCTTTCAGGCAAGAAACTGAAGCAATACAAATTCTCATTAACAGCGTTAAAAGCTCTCTGCTAGATGATATCTAGGTAGGAATATGAAAGTCGCTAAGTTTTTGCTGTGCTTGTACCCAATAGTTCTGAGCATGAAAATTTTAGTCTGCCTAGTAGAGCAGCTCCCTGTAGACTATTTCTTCCCCCCCCCCCCCCATCTCCTTTTTCCCAGTGGATCTAATCACCTAATGACAGTTCTGTATTGACTTCAGCTACTCCTGAAAATACAGGTTTCCTGCTAAGAGGACTGAGACCCACTTCCCAGTGACAGAGGACTGCAGGAAGCCCTAGGGTGGTGATGGACGTCTACCTGATGATTCGACGACACAAGACAACAATCTTCACTGAGGCCAAAGAGACAACAACTGTGCATGAGTTGAAAAAGGTTGTGGAGGGAATACTGAAGAGGCCACCGGAGGAGCAGCGGCTCTACAAAGATGACCAGCTGCTGGATGATGATGATAGGACTCTGCTAGACTGTGGCTTAAGTAGCCAAAGCTGTCGTCCTCATATTCCTGCCACAGTGGGCTTAGCTTTATTCAGACCTGGTAGTGGCTCCTTTGAGCCACTGCGCATTGACCCTTTCTCAAGCACCCCAGAGCTACCTGATGTCATGAAGTCTCAGGACTCTGGTAGCAGCTCTAGTGAGCAAGCCTTGCGTTAAAAACATAATCTTCTGTTCTGCCTCTTGCAGACAGGATGCTGGTCTTGTCTATGTATTCTGCTTCTATCCATACCATGCCAAATGTGTCTACCTGACTAATAAAGCATTGCAGTTACATGATGTCAATGTGCTGTAGTGCCCAGGCAGCCCACAGAACTGTTTGCTGAGAGCTTCTCTCAAATTAGTGCTGAGGGAGAAGGGTGGCAGCAGCTGATGGCATGTGTGCCTCCTGAGTTGTAAACAGCATGTTCTGCCACTTGTGTTCCTTCCAGCCAATGCCCATGGCCTTATCAGCTCTGAGTTTCTGGCTTTGGGGAAAGAAGTGTTGCCCAGACTAACTTGGCAGACAAGCAGTTGTGTCTCTGTCTTCATTTTGGCTCCAAAAAATAGTGCTTCTGAGGAGTTTAGCTGGAACTCTTTGGGGGACAGGGCTGCAGAATGAAGATTTTGCTACAAGCAGAGCTAAGACCCAAGCAGAGGTAAGCTTAGCAAATGGAGCTTGTTACCTTTCAAGTTAAGGGACACTGCACTAACACAATGCACAAGAAACTTCTAAATCTGTCATTGATGGTTACTGGCAAGGACTATTGAAAACTGAGCAAAGGTGTTCCCCCCCCCCAGTGGAGCTTGCCTTTCAACTTTCACTGAGAGGCAAGAAAAATACAGTGGCAAAAGGGGCAGTATAGTCAGAAATGTGTATAATAAAACTGTGGTTTTTGATAAGAGGTCTGCAAGAAGGAAGTTTGTCACCACAGGCTTTAAAGCATGAGATCAGTCCTGTCAAACTCCTGTCTTTAGTCTTTTTTTTTTTTTTTTTGCTCTGTTAACAATTAGAGATGCTAATGCATCTATTCCCTGAATAAAACTTTGAAGTAGTGTTACTGTTAAGCTTTCTTTCTCCTATCAAGGATAATTCAGGCAGACTAGTGCATGTCCAAGTCCAAAAACTTATAGCTACTCAGTCTTGTCCATGACAGCTCCTTAGAGGTTTCTGTACTAATAGATTAAAGATACTTCTAAAAAGCTGCTTTCATTCTTAAACTTCACTAGAATGAAATTTAAGCTCAAATCTGCCAACAGAACCAGGATCTAGGTTTTCACGCTATCTGTAGATTTGGCTTGTCCAGCCTTTCCTTCCATTACAGGAGCACTGTTGCAGAACTAGGGTGCCATCTAGTGACTTTTTAGCTGAAGAAATAACAAACAAACTTTAAAAAAGTTCCAGAGCTGTTATTTCTGTATGTAAACAGCTATACTAATGTAGCTGGGCTGTAGCTAGAGCAATCTACTCAATCAAATTGTTGATACTTCCCAAAATGCCTGCTGGACAAGTTAGGTCCTCTCTGAAGTTCTTGGCTACCAGTGAGAAGCACCAAGCAAAGTGGCACTGGCTTCTCACTTTCCATTTCTGATACAATTTTTGTTCTATATTTTTAATCACTTCCCACTGAAGCGGGTTGGAAGAGTCCCCCATTTAGAAGTGATACTTGGAAGGGAGTGACTGAAGATGTTAATGAGAAATATTGACTTATCAAAAGAGACTATATTCTAAAAACAAAGGCCTGATGCCAGCCATGTAGCTAAACCAGAAACTGAACTGCTAGGTATCATGCTCATGAATGTTTCTGCTCGAACTCATAATCTTATAGAACGGATCTCTTATCTAACCTGTTTTTATCATTTGCTGTTAACATTGGAGAATAATACTAATACTCTGCTTACTCTATTTTCAATTAACTTGTTCAATAACCTGCCTTACATAGCTGAATTCTAGAAAAAGGAAGAAACAACTGAGAGGAGGGGGAAAAAAAAAAAGCCTTCGTCAAATAATCCCATCTGACTTCAGGTATCTAAAGGATTTCTGAGCTATTATAGTTATCAGTAAAACACAACTGCTTGTTCTGGTAGATTTGTCTTGTGTGTGGCAGGCCAGAGCAGTGATGGGAGAAGCCTCTGGAATTACAGAGAGGGGAAAAAATACTGGGCTGTTCTTGAAGGAGGTTATGATTTCATGGTGGTAAAGGACTGCAGTTTGTCAGTGCTCCATAATAGAGATCTACTTGAAGTATTGACTATGCAAAAGCACTGAAATCCCAAAGTGTAAAAAGCATGCATTAGTGGCTGAGAACTATATGCTGAAAGAAATGAAATGTCTGAGCAGAATTTGGGCGTGGGGATAAATGTTAAAGTAACCCAGTCTTACTGAGTGTTTTAGATTGGTCATATGACTTGTGTGTTCTGAAGTTTCATATAAATTACTATTATATAGCACATCACTTTGCCCTAAAATAAACCACAGCTTGGCTTAGGGAAACATGCACACAACAATAGATTTCAACAGAAGCTTTCAAAAGGTGCCAAGGCAAACTTTCCTGCATACCAACAGAAGCGTTAATTAAGAGCAAAGTGAATGTGCTTAACTACATGAAAAAATAGCACAAAGCAGAATGTGACCTGCAAATCTCTAGCCTCTCCACTATGTATAATGTAAATAAGATATGCACATTCCTTATTTATGATTGTTTAAATTGGATTTTATTTTTGTCGGTGGTAAAAACTTTAATGGAAACAAAACACGAATGGGTGCAAAACCAATTAAGTTTTAACTGATAAACACTTTTTAATAGGAAAACTTCCATCAGATTATGGCATGTGTGTTCTGATGTTGGGTTCAAAAGACTTGGTAGTTGGTAGGATAAGCATTTTATTTCATTTTTAGGGCAAGAACATCTTACTAGTATTTAAAAGTCTTGCCTTGCAAAGAATTACTGGGATTAGAGAGATTGGGATCAGACACACAAAACTTCATCTCTTTTCTAGCAGGGCTAGTGGGAGTATTGTGTGCTTCCAGGTGGGTAGAGGGAAATGGGTGGAAGAGAGGACACAGTCTCTTCCCTCTGCCTGGGGCTGTGCTGGACTCCCAAGGTTCTGCGGGGTCTCTTTTAAACCCTTACCATTTCAGGATAATGGGAAACTCTGATGCGAATGTTTCCTTTCTACTATGTGGAGCTAGTGGTGTTATCACCTAAAGCTTAAGCCTGGGACGGAGGATGTGTCCTTTGTAGGGGACTGTAGCTGTGTGCATTGAAGTAGAGAAATGCCAAGACAAAAACATCACTTGGCAAAAGTGGGAGGAGCAGCGCTTTGTATGCTCTGTCTGCTTTCCCAGTTTGAAGGGTTTCATCATCCTCCCACAGCTAGACTCCTTGCTACAGAAGGCAGCCAAGTCCCTGCTGTGCTTCTGGTGTTCTGAAACTAAATGTGATAGGTAACATCATCCGTTTCCATGCTGAAACTTGGAGCAGACAAGAGGAGAGCAGACAGCTCTGTGGAGACTTTTTGGTTTAGACATGAAATGAATCTTTCCTACTTTTGCATAGCAGACAGGGTAGATCTACACAACCTAACAAGAATTGGCAGATGCTGGAGCAAGGTGCTTGGGTGCATTTAAAATGTGGTTAAATTGATTTGGATCGCATAGGAGTACTGGTAAGGCTGGCTTTTCTGGTGTTTGGGTGCATAAGTCATTAGCCTTAAAAAAGAAAGTAAATCTTTGGTCACAGCTTATTTGAGACTTGATGTTCTCTATGGACATGCCTTACAACTGAATCTGGAAGTCTATTGCAGACAGAAAGACATCTATGCTACTACCTTTCCTGTGTCACCTCCTCTGGAGGAAACTACAAAGAGCAACCCTACAATATCATGGTGCAGTAGTTTTTCAGGACGCATTTCTGAGTCCTCTAACAATTTAGGTTCGAGTCTAGAGTCCGTACTGCATGTGGTGTCATTAGAAGATGCCTTCAAATATGCTTTCTCTTAGCAAGAGTGAACAAAGGGAGGTAAACAGGCTCTTGACCCAAATGCTAATGGGATGGTGTCTTCCAAGCAATGCCACCAAATGTGGATAGGTTATTTTTTGGGTGGGAAGTCTTGAACTCTCCAAGCAGGTGAGAGAGTGGGAAGCAGAAAGAGAAGAGGGAAGCTGGTATCGCTGCTTGCAGTCACACTGTCAGCCAAAGTTTCCCCGAGAAACAGAAGCATGTGCTCTGTGGTAGCTAAATTGTGATTGTGCAAGAGTGTGGGTGCAGTCCCAAAATGGTTCTAATCCAACTTCAGTATCCTTGGCAGGTGCTGAAGGGACTGGGGCTGGTCATCCAGCACAGTGAATTGGACCCCAGACTGTTGGAAAACAGAATTTTGGTACTGGAATAAGGCAGGCAGGCAACTAACAGCCTGCACTTGCACTGGATTAAAGCAATTAGGAAGCTGGAGTTTGGGGTAAAGGCAGCTTCATACTGCAAGAACAAACCTGGTAAGAAGACTGGCTCCTCCTTGTGGGTAGGGCTCAAGTTACATCTGCTGTTGAACGGCAGTAACAGAGAGAAAATTTCTCTTCTGCTGTGTACAAAACACTGAAGACTATTACACAAGTCCCCGAATGACCTCTCAGCACTCCATTCCCCTATAGCAAACCAGGATGGCCTCACAAACACCATCTCCTCTTGGCAGGCAAACATTTTTGCTCCTCTGTGTTGGATGTTGGGACAGGCCATGAGCCTAACTATGCTGCCTGCTGTAAACAGCAAGACTTATCTCTGAGACCATGAATTCTGTCTGCACACAGACAGTGCCTGTAAGACAGGAGAGAGTAATGGCTTGTGTTTTACGTTTCCTCTCATGCCCTTGGTGCTTGGGTAGTGTCCATCTGAAATGACTCAGGAGCTGTAATGCTCCCAGCCTCTGGACAACTTTCAGACATAACATAAGGGGGTGCCTCATCTGTTTCTGCTCTGTCTGAAAGTACTCTGGCAAATTCAGTGTGCAGTGAGCTTAGGGCAAAATAGATTTCAGTGGATTTCATTCTGTTGCAGAGATCAGATTATGATCTGCAGCAGAATAGAGAAGACTGGTGCTCTCAGGAAAAACTGGAGAAAAAGAAAATAGACTTCAGTGATGCAGAAAAGTAACTTTTTTTTTTTTTTTTTTTTTGTTTTTGTTTTTGTTTTGAAGACTGTGCAGAACTTGATCTTTTCTATACAGAGACTCAAAGCTTAACTTCCATTCAAGGTAGGCCACCATTCTGGACCAATCAAAATCTTCAGTTCAGGCTATGGCACTGCAGAAAAGGAATCATTCAGGGGGTCAGAAGCAGGTGTCTCTGTACTGAGCCCAGAAAGTCTCTGCAATTACTGAGAAAACTTGTACCATAGCCTTCAGAAATGCCATCAGAGCACCTTGCTCTTTAGTTACTGATATATTCTTACTCCTTTTGTTTTCTAGCTTGTATTTTTTTCTGAATATCATTCACAATCCAGCCCATTGACTAATTTAGTAACTTTTTTAAGACTCTTGGCTGAGGACTGGGTTTGCTGTGTTGTGGACATACGATGCTGGGTTAGGCTGGGCCAGTGGTAGCTCCTGCAGGCCATAGATTGGGCAGGCTCCAGGGAGCCAGGTAGGATAAACGATTGTCATATAAGGCATTGTCCTAGAAAAAAGTGTTCAGAAAGATTTTAAGCTACTTTTCATTGTTTTCCCATGTTTTTTGGACTGTTAATTCTTTAGGTTTTCTTTCTTACAAAAAAAAAAAAGGGGGGGGGGGAATAAATCACATGAATTTTTGATGCTTCATCTGATTTTATTTTTAGCCTTAAGATATAGCTGTGTGCAGATAACAGAACATATTCCTTGGCACTGAAGTTTGATGGGAGAAGAATTAAAATTAGCAGCTACTGATGATACTTAGCTTTAATTTCTGATGTCAAGGAAGGCATAAGTCAGTTCTTTCTGCGCGGAGAAGCAGAATGCAGAGAAACTGAGGAATCTTTTGTATGTAGACATTCAGTTTTATCACTCAAAGTTTTTGACTAGATTTCACTCAATGAAACTGCATTTTTCAGTGTTTTCAATTTTGTGAGAGAGAACCCTTGAAGTGAAAAAAGGATATATCCCCCAAATTCACAACTCTTCTGTGTTAGCCCACCCACTCATATACTGGGCATACTTTTGAGTGATCATCTTTCTCTACTACTTCATAAGCGCAGGTCTCCTTGTTGAAAATGCTTACACATTTCTCTTTATCGTAGCTGGTTGGTGTTGCAAAGCTGTCATTGGAAAAAGAAAGACAAAGGTGATGAGACCAAGAAGGAAACACCGTCCATTTGAGATTGTATCTACAATTTTAATATGAAGGGGCTATACTGAGGCTGTGTTTAGGAGCAGAAAAGGGATCTCACATGAAGCTCCCAGCTCAAAGATCATTCACCCTTCTGCTTAAACAGGATGAGGGGAGAGTTGTAGCTTACTGACCTGGTTTACAACCAAGGGATGCTTGTTGTGTTTATTTGTTGCTCCACTATCAACAACATCATTGCCTTTTCTATTTAGCCACAATATGGAACAACAATTGCATGAGTGGCTGAGTGTCACTACAGCAAAAATTACAGGCAGGCCAGTGTATCCCAGGCTGCCCCTCAAAGAGAAAAGAGGGGTAATGTGAGGCTTGGGAAAGATCTGGGTTAGCAGCAGCAGAAAACTCTTAAGCAACTAAATGTTCTCTCATGAATCAGTATCTTGCCTGAAATTTTAGCCCCAAGAAGAATTCCCTCCTTTTTTTTTTCTTTTCTTTTTTTTTTTTAAATCAAGAATTATTTTTAAATGTAAGCTCTATTTTTCAGAGGAACTTCTTGCATGCTCAGTGATGGTGTTGGATTAATGCACAACTTTGTGATAAGAAGGGAGGAGAGAAGAGTCGTGGTGGTTTCTCAGGGAGGGGCAGTATGTGTGCTGTATTGTGGCAGCAGAGTGAAACCCCCATTGCTGCTCTGAACTCACATGGAGCAGCAGCTGATTCCATCCGTGGAACAGGAGCATTCAAGGCAATCTGCGGTCTTCCACTGCGAATCAAATTCATGCATCTCTCCATTTGAGTCACGGCAGCCTGCAAATGTAGTACCTAAGCAGCTGTTAATGTCAGACATTTTGCACTAACAATGCTATTGCCTGCACAAAGCATATAGGAACTTCAGCTTTGTACGTTAACATAGCAGGACTGCTACTGTACTAAAGCATGGAAAAGCATGTCCTCAGCTCCTCTGTTCCCTGTTGTTCTCAGCAGCATCAGGTTTCATGGAGTAGCTCATCTTTGAGTTGGAGGCACCCAGCAGAAAGGAAACTAGGCATAGACCTTGTCAGAAGCAAGCAAAGGCTTTGACTTCGCCCCCCATTAACACCAGCTGTTCTTGACTCATAAGAAAGCAGGTATGGATATAAAGTTCCTGACCAACAGTCATGGAATAGATTTCCTGAATGATCTGGAAAGGAAGATTTTATGAGGGCAGGGCAAGACCAAGTGGAAGATTTGGGGGTTCTAGGTTATGTCTTTGTCTATGAATGTGTTCTGTTTCTTTGGCAATGCTAATTCATTTTTCTACTGGTAGCACTTGCTTTCCCAGAAAAAATAGGTTCATTTGGGGCCTCTTGGTTTATTTTGCATGCTGGGACAAATCAGCTTTTCATGTGTCCTGGTTTCAGCTGGGACGGAGTTAATTTTCTTCCTAGTAGCTGGTATGGTGCTGTTTTGGGTTTAGGATGAGAATAATGCTGATAACACACCAATGTTTTAGTTGTTGCTGAGCTGAGGGTGGAGTGAGTGAACAGCTGTGTGGTGCTTAGCTGCCTGCTGGGTTAAACCACAATAGTGTGTCCAAATAATTGCATAATTGCTTTTGAACACTTATTTCCCTGTAGCAGCACTCACAGTAAAAACGAGAAGTATGGCATCATGCAGATGAATGAACTAAGCCTATGCTACTTCTCTGGACAAAACCCATTTGCAATTTGGCCTGTGTCATGCTTCTTAGACAAACTTTTCTCTTTCAAAACATATTATAAATTCATTACTCTCCATACCCATTTTCCCCCATTTCCCAGTGGTTTGTCTCCACTGTTTCCACTTATTTCTAAATTGTGATAAATTGTGCTGACTGTTTAAATCAAATCAGGCAGTACTTGTGGTGATATATGTCAAGCTGAGGATAATTGACTTCTTACCTGTGATGTCATCACCAGCTTCCAGTGGTTGAAAGAAGCAAGCAGCATTGGACACTGTCACACTAACAGAAAGAACAAGAAGGCAGCCCAAGAAGGTTTTCTGAGCAAGAAAGCAGAATTATTGTGAATACTTAAGTATATACTAAAACTTCCTTATGGTGAATACTACTGTTTGAAATAGGAAAATACATTGTGGTTTTGAACGAAAATCCAATTGTCTTTTGCAGTTTAGACACTTTAACATACAATCAGGAATACTGAGCCATGTAGAAAAAGCAGAGCATCATCTGAGAGGAAAGAAAGTACATCTTTCCAAAGTGTTAAAATCAGGCACTGCCTGATACAGGATTGGTAGACCTAGAATACTGTCCGTGAAAGTAAACTGCACAGGGAATGTGTTCTGCTCCTTCCCCCTCCCCATTCATTTTTTTTTATTATTTTCTCCATAGGATTGGTCACCAACTGTCTCTGCCACTAACTGTATAGTTGTTAAAACAAAACAAAACAAAAAAAACTTCTTCACTAGAGTCTAAAGAATTGACTGGATGTTCCAACGTAACATTGAAGGATTAGGAACAAGCTGAAGAACTTTAGCCAAAATTAAACCTTCAAGATTTGGCCCTGCTTTAAGCAGGAGTTTGGATTAAATGACCTGCAGGTATCCCTTCCAACCTAGATAATTCTGTATTCTGTAAACTTTGTCTACAGCTTTTTCTGAAAGTTTAGCTAAAATTCCTCAGCTAGCCCCTTATCCTCCAATATTAGGTTGAGATGTTTGAAAGGCTTTCAGTAAGGATATGAAGGAAATAAGTGCAAGAACTCTGGGATGGAATTACCTGTGATGAATTTAAAATCTTGGTAAGAGAGGAAAGGTAGAACAGAAATAAACGACACCCCCCTCCCCCCTGTGAATTGTGTTTATATATATATATATATGTGTGTGTGTGTGTGTGTATTTTGGACAGAGTAGAACTGATAAATTCTTAGAAAAAGAAGTCATACCTTAGAGGTGGAAGGAAAGATAAATAAGCGTTTCATTTTGCAGAGGAGAGGTTAAAAAACACCAGCTTGTTTAACAGGTGGAGGGCCAAGATAGAGAAAATAAACCAACTTGAGCACTGAAAACAAGGGATTTAATTGGAAGACAGGAAATCTACAAGACATTAGGTATTTTAATCACGCAAATCTTGTGGTTATTGGTCCCATAACGTTTGCAGCGACACGTAGGTATGAGCATCTTGTAACCCCAGGCGAGTCAAATACAATATTAACATGTCCTCTGTGTCCATAACCTGTCCTCATTTCTAGCTTTCCCTGCAGACCAAACTCTGTTGTGGAAGGGGTCAGGTAGTCTTGATACAAGAAATAATCATAAAGGAAAATTAAGTTGGAAGATGGTGTTGTAGATGTTGCTTAATAGAGCTACTTGGTCTGGACCCAGGAAGCAGTATTTCAGTACAGATTTGCAGAACCCTGCTAGAATGAAACTGGTTGGATGGATCAGTCTGCTAGGCCTTTAGGTACACTACAGAGCTGGGAACAGTCATACTAAACAGTGGGCATTGAGTCAAGATTTTAAGCATATCTTACTCAAATATTTTGATTTCTTGAAAGAAGGAAACAAGATATCTAGTACTTACTGAGATAAGTTATTTTCTGTGGGGAGAATTCAGATGTATTTGAGCTGAAAAATGACTAAAAATCAAGATAACATTTTTCTGAGTTTAACTAAACACTTGGATGTTATCCAAGCTCTTCATAAAATTGAAGGCCAGTGCTAGGTTGAGGCAAAAGAGTTGCTTTCTGCCAGAAAAGTGATTACATCCACGCATTACATGCAATTGAAAACAGAAGTTATAATAAAAACCTTCAAATGGAGTCCTATTAGACAACATCTTCCTTGTAAATGTTGGAATCTTTTCCCAAGATTCTTACCTGTCTGTCCTTGTCTGACTTCTGTTATCAAAACACAGTTTCTACTTTCTCTGAGTTTAGAATTCTGAGTGCTCAGATAAATCCAGCAGAACCTCCTTTAAGATTTATAGCAACATATCATTGTCTTTTACAACACAAGATGTAAGGACTCACCATTTTTGCAGAATTATGAGGTTTCCAGTAAGGAGACAGCCTGTAGGAAGCTCATCTTGTCTGAGAACTTATATAGAGAGGAAACTTCTGATACCAGTCCTTGAGCAAACTGAGCATACATGAATAACTCCAATGAGGTTTCTACAAAATGACCTCATGCAGTGGACATTATTGAAATGAACCAATTATATACAGGAAGGTTTGGTTCTGAAAGGCGCTGAAGAAATAGGTGTGGCTTTTGTTCCACTCCAGATCTAGATGGAAGTTATGGGAGGTACTTCAGAAGGAATTTCAAGCCTGGGAGGAGTACTTAATACACTGAGAAACCCGTTAGAGACTGTGGTTGTTGCTCACACCAAAATTTGCATGCTTAGTTTGAACCACCTAGATTTTAAGAGACAAATTTTGAGCAATCTTTCAGCTTTCTTGTTCATCAGCTGTGAAGGAAGGCTCTTGTGGAAAAGGAGTGGTGGCTGAAAGGTTATGTGGAAAGCTGGGTTTCTGTGGAGAGTGGCTGGCCTCTGTAAGCCCTTAGAAAAGGGTGCTAGATGACTATTTTCTTCACTATTCAGTTTTTCATCATGTAGAAGATTCAAGTGCTGAGGCCCTCTGTGTGTGGGGCAGGCCATGTCAGGACAGACACTCTTTCCAAATGCTTAGGACAGCAATTTGACAGCAAAGGAGTCAAGTACAGATCCCTTTTGCTTAGCTTTGATTTAGCTCATTCAAATATTGCAAATTGTGTAGCCCTGGTAGCAAGGGGAAGACTTGTTGTTACCAGGGCTATACAATTTAAATACTTTAACTAGTTTGGTTGCCTAATTATTTTGCCTCATCATGTGGATTTGACAGTTGAGGTTTAACTCCAGCTGAGGTGACTACTCCCCTTCTACCTAAACTCCAGAGTTGAGAGCTCACTCAGGACGTCCATTTGAGAAAGCTAGCATTATTGCAATGCATGTCAGAGTGTGACCGTGACTTACAGACTTACAGGGACAGCCTTAGTTGGCTTTCAACTCAGTAGGCTGGGTAAATAGTCACCACAGCATGAATAGANCCCCCCCTTTTTTTTTTTGGTTTAGTTACCAGATCTTCCTTCAGGATGGAAGAAAAGAGCTGAAGAGTTTGCAGGTATTCATAGGTTTGATAAAACAGCCTAGAATCAGCTTATAATTAATAAGTTGGATTTGGCAATGTCAATGTATGCACTGCCCTGAAGCAGGAGATGACTAACACCACAGCCACGTGGCTCACACCCTTGAGCACTAATCACTAATAAATCAACAGAACACATTAGCCCATGAGCAGCGACACTGGAAATTTCTTTGCTGATATCAGTAGAGTACAAATGTCTCCTTCAGACATGTCACAAACATATATAAAACCAATTTAACAGTGTCATTGTGGTTTGGGATACTGTCGTTTTTTCAGAGGAGGTATTCCACAGCACATGCATCTTTCTATTAAAGGAAAGAAAAAACTCAATAGGTTAACAGAATTATACATCCTGGTCCTAGGCCAAGGCCTTCCTTTGTGTTGGTTGCCGTGAAGATGGAGAGAGTTCACACTCTCCCTTCCATTGTCCTGTTGCTATGCTGCCTGACCTAATCGACTTACGTCTGTGAGATGGCCGAGGACAGGTACTTGTTTTGCTTGCCTGCACTTTGTGACCTTTACATGGTGAGGAAGGTAACTATTTCACCTTGGCTGAGAACGCTGTGGCAAGTACCACTGAGTCTTGTTCAAGGTATGGCTCCTCTGTGTCCTCAAAGGTAATGGAGCAAGTATTCTGTGATAGTTTGTAAGAAAAGGACCATCCCATTGTATCATCTTGATTCTGTTAGTGTTACTGAGTCATTAAATTTTTTTCTCTTCACATGGCATGGAGCTTGCATGCAACACTTTGCTTGACAGGTGCCCTGTATGTGAACAAAACTCACCACCAGACGCATTGCAATTTGCGATGCAGGTGTACTGGAGTGAGACTTGTGGAATCTGTTACAGACAAAACCCAGTAAACTTGCCACTTTGCTGCTAAGTGACAGAGAACATGCTTATTGCAAAGAACATGCTTACTCCAAAAGACACAAATCCAACCAACATGTGTATGCATTCTCTCTCAGCCTTTCAGACAAGCACAGACTGTCCAGCTGTCCCCATTGCAGGACCCTCCCTGTTTTCTAGGTGCAAGCTATGTCAGGTATGGAGAGAAGTTCTTGCAAGCAGCTTTCTTTGGAATGCAGCAGGGACTGACCTGTCTATGCCTGTGCAATGCCTAGGGACAGCGAAGAAGCTCTTTGCATGATCTGTGTACCTCAGGTGACCCTTACAACATGCTGTGTTTCTGAAGCCACTTAGAACAGCAAACTCTGTGGATAGTCCATTCATATATTGCTTACTGAGGTCTTATATGGCCCATACCATGTTTCATTTCTTCATGTTGCTCGTGTACAGGATGACAGATGCAATGCTTGTATGTGGAGCAGATACCTGCAGCAGACATTGCTCTGTTGAAATTTCTTGTTGTCTACCCAACCTGTTTATTTCTTAATAAAAACATTCAAAGAATATATCAGTATTCCACTCAGTTCTGAGCCTTCTTTGCGCTCATGCTGATGAACAGAGTATCCTGTTTCTTCCCAAGGGGGGAAAAATCCTGGACACTTTCTTGAAGATTTACCTCACTATTTTAGTTAGTCGTTCTTCACCTGGAGTTTCTGGTTACATCTCACTGATGACCACAGAGATAATTAGGGTAATGCAAGACCATCAGCCTTGTTTTTCTCTGTATTTTTCAGTGCTTGGCAGTCAGAGAAATACAGCATGATTTCAGAGCAGTAATGTTCTTAAACAAAAAAACTAGCTAGTATCTATGATCAACTTCAAGGTAGAAGAGATGCACTAAAAGGAAAGCCCAGGAACCACATTTCTTAAGACACATTTTCAGTAGTACCCAAATTTCTTTAGAATGCTGTGCTTTCTGCAGGAGAGAGTATGTGCTGGACTCCTTTTGGAAGATGAATTCACGTATCCGGTCGTTAAAAGCAGTAGGTTGACTGGCACTGCCATTCGGAGTGAGAAGGCAAGAGGAAGTGAGACATATCAGCTCACAGATCATAAGTAAACACAATTTTACAAATAAATTCATGGTGACCTTAAACTGACAAAGCTAGGTATAACGTACATTGGCTTTACAGTTGTTGAATGATGTCTGCCACATTTGTATGTAAGACTGGACAATTGTTTAAGGAGAAGCATAAGTAAACAGCATAAAGAATATGGTGCGCTCTTGACACAAAAAAATTGTAAATATGGTAGAAGGAAGTTCTATCTTGGTGGGAACATTATTGTTAACTCTGAGGCTTATACACCCACAAACCTCAAAACCTATGTACTCATATCTCTCCTGTTCTAGGCATTGTCAAATAATTGTGTTAATTTTACAGTCAAAGCACTGACGGTGTGAATGGCTTTTCCAAGGTGATAGCTGGCAGAGCAGAAATTTGAATCCCTGGGCGAAATTTCAGTTTGAATTCAATGCAGTTTCAGGGGGGTGAGAAACACTTCACTTTTTCCTGTTTAGTTCTGTGGGAAAGCAAAGATCCCTTGTGCTAAGGCACATTTTTTTTTTTTTTTAAACGCATGGTAATTCCTCAGCTGGCTCAGAAAATCCTGTCATGTCATGATTCCAAAAATAAAGGATCAGTGCTAGGTAAGGGACATAAACACAAGAAGATCTAAAGGACCAGCTGTAAAGCACAGGCTGTGTTTGCAAGGAGGATACCTCTGTCTCTGCAGCATGGGCGGCAGTCGGGAAGATAACCACAGATAATATAGCAGCAAGGTCAAAAGTCCAGGGGCAGCAAAACAGAATGGTTAGGAGTGACAGAGCCAGCCAAAAAGAGAGCTCCAATTTATGTGAAATCTCTAATTTTCAGCTCAAGCCATGTGGTAACAAAAAGATCTTAGAAATCTTCAGTGAATCAGAAAATTAGAGAAAAGCTTCTTCCAGAAATGAGAAAACAGAATGTTTCGAAACACAGATTGTTATCCAACCCCTGCAGCTGATTAAGCAAATGAAGATCATAAGTCTATGAAAAAGCAAAGATTTTTGATGGAGGTGTGACCTAAGCAGTCAGCTATAGGAAGGGTGGCAGGTGGGAGTGTTGCTGCAGTTCTTGTCCTGGGTGCCTTTGGCTTGGTGGAACTTAGATGATGCAACAGTTGATTCCAGTCTGGCTGCACTGGCTTTGGAAGTGCAGGAGGACCTTTGGTCCTCCAGGTGGTGCTAAATTTAGGCTGCCTTGCATCTTTAACACAATCTGCATGCGTGCACAAAATGAAAGGAAATCTTCCTGCTTAACTTCAGTTTTATACTGTCAATTACTTAGTTCAGCGACCTCTGGGCCTCTTTTGGGAAAATTGAGTTAATTCTGTTTATGTTCCACCTACACTATATTTCAGCTCTATTTTGAGAGCATGAGCTTGTTTCCATTTTCTAAACCTGTTAGTCACTGATTCCATGAAGATAAAGCTCATTGCTTGGATATTATTGCTGCATGGACTCATAACAGTCTGGTGTGTGGAGGGCAGCCACAGAGTACCTCAGTCAAATCCATGGGATATCTTCGCTGTCAGGATCTTTTCTCATTTCTTTCTCTGCTTGTTTTCCAGTGTAATGTATAAAATCCTGCTTCATCGCATTTCTTGTTCGACATGCTTTCTGTCTGTTCCCAGTGGGCAACAACTAGAACAGAGCAACCTAAAGAGGGCTGTTGTGGCTCTTACTTCTGGCAGGTTTCACCAGAATTGCTCCTGGGTTGTTTAGTTCATAATGACAGTATACATTGCATAGTGATGTCAAGAAGCCAAAGACAAGAAGGAAGCCCAGGAAACACTATTGTAAAAAACACACACGGTGTCTGAGACTATTTCTAGGAAGTATTTTAACAGTTAGTGAGAGCATACTTGTGCAAGAAGAATTGCTTTCCCTCTTTTTTGAGAAAGCAAATGGGAATCACAGCACCTGAAAGGGTAGGACTTAGGACACAACTCTAAACTTGTGAAAGTGATAATATGATGCATTTCTTGTAATGCTAAGGAACAGTACACGATGACTCAGGATATCATCTCTTCCAGCCCTGTGTCAATTCACCATCTTGCCACTTCTTATGAATCTACACTTCGCACAAAAACTGCTGCCTATCCTGCAAAGCTTGCAACTACTGAGATCTGTCCATGCTTATAGCTGTAACTATATTGAGAATGTTTTACCTGGCATAAGCAACTTCACTGACAATAATAAAGGAATGCAAGATGGGAAATGGATACAGGAATAACAAAGATATGCAAAGTACTAATAGTCACGTAGAGTGCTTTCCGTCTGCAGCTTGAGTGCATGATTCTCAATACCACTAGTCTGCAGAGCTTTGGCAAAGTTCCTTTTTCTTCCAAAAGAGAAAATATCAGTCATCAGAGTCTGTGTTTAAAAGCACAGCTATGTGCTAATAATTAAATGTACATTTAATAGACTTTATGTAGTTGTTTTCACAAGAGCATAGCTAGCATTTTATTTTGTTATTCCTTCAGATGTGAAATAGTTGCAGTTCAAATGCATGTACAGTATTGGCATCACTGATCACATACATGTTAACAAATTGAGTGCTATCAAATCTTAAGAATCTGAAATTTGGACTTAACATTACAGCAGTGTGTTATTTCTAAGGAGCTCTTGTGTGGCCTGTCTGGTGTTTCCTGCAAGTGTGAAGATGAAAAAGGCAAAAATGTATTCTTCAGTGTCTTAGCAAATACAGCGCAGTGTCAGCTACAAAAATATTTCAGGTCTGGAAAGGTTCTGTTGGGATTTCTGAAGGAGTTACTGAAATTTGACTAGTAATCAACAAGCAGTTTTAGCACTGCAAAGGATGGAAGACTGAACCAGTACCTTTGCATGTTTCTGTCCTATGTGCATATCGCTTGTCTTTGGTGGTACACAAATAATAGCAAACATTCAAAACAGAGGGTGAGTAATGTAACATCTTGCTTTCCTACAGTAGGGTCACCTCGTGAATGCAAAAAACATTACCTGCAGCATGCTGTTAAGCATTTCCTCTCTCAGTAGAAAACCCAATACAATTGCATGTTGAAACGGAAAGATTTCTCTTTAAGTAGTCTGGAGGGAGTTTGTGGGTTTCAGTGAAGCTGGATTATTCTCTGGCACCTCTAGGTCAGTTCTCTAGACATTTCCTACATTTCCTTCACCCGGTAAACTCACCAGAATCCATTTCCTTGCTTCTCCGGTGTCAGTTCTTGTCTGTGCTTATTTAGATTCTGCTTTGAGTAGATGTGGTGGAAGAGGTGCCCTTGCAGTGGAAGCTGGGCCTCCCCACACATGGGTGACTTCTGGGAAGATGTGCTAATCATGTTCGTCAAATGCACTGTTTATTCCCAGTCCCATAACATTAATGGCTATATTAAGCTTGAGGTCCAAAAGGTGTACTAGGTTTCTTGCTTCAGTCACTCATGCTTTTACTGGTGTTGTCAGCAACTGGAAACCTTCTTGCACTGAGAAAGTCATATACTTCTGTAAGAAATTTTGCACCTAATTTCTACAGAAACACTTGGGACTCTAGGAGGTAATAAGGCTCCTAATTATAAATAAATAAGGGTCCAAAAAAAGGTGATAAGTAGAATTAAATTCTACTTAATTTAAAAGTAAACTAAACATCTGCAAATCACTTAGAATCTGAGGTCTTGCTGAGGAACTACTCATATTAAGAACACAAATGTGACCTTATGAGATAATAAACAAATTTTCATATACTTCAGAAGAAAAAATGTAGTCTTACTTTGTAAGACTATGGTAAGGCAAAACTTGAAATGCTGAAATTATTCCACTATGGCATGGCACAGTTCCCAACTACAACAAACTGGTTGTTAATGCTGATGTGTGCAGTTCTCAGTGATTTGAATTAAAAAATAATCCATGAGAAGCCTCCAAGTCACTTTTGTTAGCAATGAAAAGATTTATTTATAAAACTAACATTTTAAAAAGATATGAAAACTGATTTTTCTCAGGAGACAGTTCCATGAGTTATGTAGGTAGGAAGATCTCCATGCTCAAAATATTACTTCTGCTAAGAAGCAGCAGCTGTTTGTTTTTTAAGTGAGAAGGTTCATGCAGGTATCAGTTGAGGCTGTGTATCCTGTTGGAGAAAATTTACCTTCAGCAACATGAGAACTTTCATTTCCGCATGATTTTTTTAGGGGGGGGAAGCAAAAGTTTGAGGAATGACATGCTTAAATCAGTGAATAAAAGTCAGGTTTAAAAAATGCACATGCAAATGTTTGTGCTGCAAAAAGCTGAATTGATTCTAATTCTGGCCCCTCACATTTTCTTCAGCTTCACAGAAAGCAATTTTACAGAAACATGGAGTTATTGACTGATATCCAGCCCGCAGTGCAGAGGACTTTAAAAGGCTAAGAATGTAATACCAGAGCTTGCAAAACGCTTGGATGTTTTTCCCAAAAAGAGGTATCTCAAATGAAGCCATAAGAAAGTTTAAAACAATGTTCATAGGCAATTTACCAAAAACAAAGCCAGAGAAAACATTCCATGTTAAATCCTTCTGATTATACTAATGGCCGGCAGAGCTTGAGACAGGTTTTCTTGAGAAGCCAGTACCTCTGCTGAATAAACAGGCTGACAATTTATCTTGGACCAAGCGAGGATCCCTGCCCTACCTAAGAATGCTTATCTTTACAAGACAACAGTCTTGTGTGGTAGTGAAGTATCGTTAAACAGTGCACTTACCCTGGAAGATGTGTTTGTTTTCAAGCCATACAACAATACAACAGTTAACCTTTTTTTTTTTTTTTATGATTAGTTCTAGAGATAAGAGACTGTGTAGAAGCAGCATTTTATAGGGTATTGTTGCCTGGTTTCCTATTTGTGGGCAGATTTAGGATATTATCAAGTGGGAGATTCTGTTTAGAAGCCCGTCAACAGCTGAAATTCTGTCCCCAGTGATGGGCAGAATCCAAAATTCTGGATTGCAGAAACACAGGGATTTGGGAGGCCCCAGGCAGGAGCTTTGCATGTAGTGGGAGGCTGGGTTTGGGGTGGCCTTGGCAGTGGGTTCTCAGGCAGGACAGGAGGGCATAGCATGGCTGTTCAAGTGAAACAGAGGCAGGAGAACACTTGCTGTCTCAGGAGGGTAGGGTAGCCTCGAGGTGTCATGTTGAGAAGAAAAGAAAAAAAGAAAAAAGAGCAAGAGAAATGAAGTTAATGTTTCAGCACCAAAGGCAAATGGTAGCAAGGCAGAGCACCAGCTGTGCCCAGCACTGCCCATGCTACATGGAAAGGTTGCCCTCCATGAGACCAAGGTACACAGTGCATTAACTCGCCCTGCAGCATGTTTTTCTTTCCATTTCCCTTGTGATATCCCAGTCAATCGTTGGTTTTGTGTTAGTTTGTCCATTCACGCTGCCAGGAATTTATCTTCCCAAATGCCAGCCCAGAGTATGTGGCATTCAGCAGAAGCCCGAGTTTGAGTATCACAGGGAGGAGACTCTCGTTGTTCCAATGGCTACATTAAAAACCTGGAGAAGACATTCTCAGCATGTTACACAGGACTCCAGCACACAGCTGCATTGGTCTGTAACTTGTCCCTGCAACCTACCCTGGCAGTCAGGAGGGGGTTTCCACCTCTCCGCTATTTTGGAGATTCTCCAGTACCAAATTGGTCCTAGCACCTGCAGGCTGACTGGGTATTTGAAGTAACAAAGGCTGCTGTGTTTACCATTTTTCCTTCCCGAAGATAGGACATGGATTAGTAGCTGGGAAGAAGCAATTCATATCTTGTCAGAAGTGGAAAATAGGACTAAATCCCCTCTGCATTCCCATCTGAAGGGCATGTGATGGATGCCAAGTCTAGATCTATTGCAAGTGCGCATGGTGGACATATTTAGGCAGACCGATTCACTCTTTTTAGTAGGAAGTGTTCAGGAAAAAAATCCTTGGTTCTTACTAGCAAAGAACTACCTGCTTGTAGAAGAAAAGCCTATGTGTGCCCCACCACTGTTATAATATCTGTTCTGCACACAACCTGTAAAGATCTGCCTTTTATTAGTACCTCAAGCTCTCCAGCTGCCATGAGGAAGCTGTGGCTCAGCACGTCTCCAGTGGCTGACCCAGCTCTTTTTTTTCAGTGTGGGCAAGAACCACTAAGCAGTGCAGTGTGTACAGACTTTAGGAGTAGGGCTCAGAGGAGGACACCTGGCAGCAAGTCAGAGGGGGCTGTGGAGAGGAACAGTGAATGCTATTGGGTGATGATGTTGCTGGAGAAAAAGTAAAAAAGAGAGAGAGAGAGAGGGAGAAAAAGGGCAATGATCTTTCATCCTCACTGATTTTTCAGAGGTCATGGGTTTTAGCAGCATGGGTCTTGCCAAAACTCCTGCAGCAATGCAAATGACCCCAGTGGGCAGTTCATGAGTCCTTTAGGGAACTAGGAACTCACAATGTGTACTTGTCCAAGCTACAAGGCCCATTTTCTTATATAGCTCTTTACTCCCCGTCTGGCCTGGCTGCAGTTCCTGTGAACTGGAACCAGAAAGAAGTCTGTCAAACTGAAGCAGAGCATTGTTGAAAGCTCAGAACTGCAAACTTAGGTACTAGGTCCCCTCAGAACGAACAGGGCAGTCAGAAGGGACATTGCCTTGGCAAGTGGGTACCAGGCTTTGGGCTGATCTGGGAGTTAACTGTCAGAGGAGGGGCACGTTGTGAAAGAAAACTGCATGTCTAGCTCTGACAAAGAAGTGATACAGGGTCTGCATCCCAAGAGTATACCTTGAGAAAGCTAAGATTACGCTGGCATTGGGTTCTCTTCAAACTCCGGAGATTCTGAGTGTCTGGCAGGTGGGATCCAGCTGTGCCAGTCACTAACAAGAAGGTATTGAAAAGTTACCTCAGAGAGTTTGTGACATGAAGGAGAGAGCTTGCTGAAGGGAATCTGGTCCAGTGACCTCCTCCCCTCCCTAGACTGCTGTGTGCCTGGGTAGGAGCTATGGCAGAGTATGTGTCAGACAGTGCATCCTTTCCAGATTTTCACACCTGAGGAGCTAATATGGCCACTCTGATGCTTGGCAAGAACAGAACCTGCAAGGCGCGAGGGCGGCTTCTGCCAGGGCACTGGTGTATGGCATGTTGGAGTAGTAGGGGTGATGTTCCCCAGTGTTATAACATAAAAAGAACCATCATTATGAAGCAATTCTGGATGTTTCATCTGGATTTATTGCATTCAACAAAGCTCAGTGATACCAACACAAGACTTTGTATCTGATTATGCATCTCGTATACTGAATTAGACTAATTGGGAGATTAAAAGTGAGCTGCTGAAGTACCCTCTTTTGTAAGATCTCCCATGTCTCTGAGCGTCTCTGATAGCAAAGGGTCTGTAGGAAGGGGAGAATTCCACAATGCAGAGAGGCTTGGAGCAGGTGCGTTGTTAACCCACACGAGAGTAGACAAAGCACTCCTTGGAGGGGTCATTCTTCTGCACCACATCATAGTTGCAGCTTTTCTCGTTGAAAATGACTTTACATTTGTCTTTGTCATAACCAACAGGCGTATGAAAGCTATCATTGGCAAAGAGAAAGCAAACATGAGACTGAGAGCAATAAAAGATTCAATAATTCAGTGGTTCAGTGACTATATATTGAACTATCAAACTAGTGCAGAGTGAGAAATCTCTGAAACTGTGACTTAGACCAGCCTAGCTAGCTTGAGTGCCCACAGCTACAGCTTCCAGGGCCTCAACTGATGTCTTTCTGCACTGATGTGTAGATGTGCCAGCATGCTCAGCACTAGCATGGGGATTTTCTAGCACAGCACTCTACAGTGTGACATAAACATGGTCTCGCCATGTTTTATCTCTTTTCCATCAATTTTTCATTATTGTCAGTATGCTTAGAGTGTGGTTTCTGTTTCCTGACAGTGGGTGTCACCTGAGAAATGGCAATGATTGTAATCAAGCCATTTTGGCCCTTTGAGAAGGTGGGATAAGAGGAAAAGAGGATGTTGGAAAGAGATACTTCAGAGCAGAGCCATGTCACTCTAGGGTCCTGCATGCTCAGTGGAGAAAACCATCTCTGGAAAGGGATTCAGATCATCATGAGCCCTTTAGAGGATCTCCACTTATGTGCCTTCTGGAATGAACTCCTTCCTATCCCCCACTTTCCCTAACAAGGAAAGACTTAACCACAGTGCAAGAGGGTTCACAGGCTGCTCAGTGTTAAAGCCAAGCACCAACTGGATGTGTCTGGAAGGGCCTGGGTCCACTCCCTGTCAGCAGAAAGTGAACTAAGGTAAACACAGCCAATGAGTCAAGTCATTGGAAGCCATATGTGGCTTGCCCAGCCTCTGTGAGGGGTGAGAAAAGGCTCTCTTCTGCCTTTAGAGACTCATTTATTCCCAGCAGATGGAAACCTGTGGTTTTCCTATGGGCAATGATGCTGCCAGCACTTTCAGACTTACAGGGAGCAGCAAGTCATTGCTTCTTGGCGGCAGGTACATCGGAAGCAATTATCTGTCCTTGAGATCTCTCCAAAGGGGTACAGTTTTCCATCCAGGATGCAGCCTGCATTACACAGCAACAAAATAAAAGATGTTCTTTAAGCCTCTGCATTAAAGATGAAAGGTTTAAAAATGCCTGCATATTTTCTGAAAATGTTTTCCCTGATAATGGTAAAACAGAAGTAATTTTGCTCTCCTGGCTACTACCTGGACTATTTTGAGAGCCTGACCTTGTTTCCTCTTTACTTCCTAGAGACAGTTTCAGTGTTACAGACGTGGGGTGAAAGTGAGCAACCAAACAGCCAGGTCTGCCATCTAGAACCACACTGCGTTCACAAATACTCAGCTCCAGCAGCAGCTCCATGTGCTGGCATAGCACTAGCAACCCACCACTGATAGCAATAATGGTGCTGCAGCTATACCCAGTCCAGGTGAAAACTTTGTTTTTCCCTGGTTTTGAAAACTTGGTGCTGGAACATCCTGTTCAGGTCTTTCTGACAACTCCCACCTCCCTGATATTTTGGGCCCTTCCTGGCAGTTTTGCTTAGAGCCGAGCCAAAACAAAACTATCAAGTGAGAGACTTTCCCTGTTCTTACCTTTGTCAGACTCCCCTGGTTTGTTTATTTTATGAAAGCAGTATGCATCACCCAGTGTCACTATGATGCCCATTGCAAGAAGGAAGGCCAGAAAACTTTTCTGTAAAAGAGACATAGAGCTCATGACATGAATTTAATTCCACTTTGATTATCTTTGTTTTGAAAAGCTAAGTCACTGAACCTGAAACAAAAATTAGAAACAACCTTATGTGAACATGAAAATGTTGGAAAAGGGAACTCTAGATATTTCACTGCATCGGTTTTCCTTGGGTGGGAAGAGACAAAACAATATATAAATGTGTCTGCAGCATGACTCCCTGTCAAAGTCCAAGCTCTAGAAATCACAAAAAGCTTCCATAGTAGTATAGACTTGTAAGCCCTGTCAGATTCTTATTAGTGCTTTATTTATCGCCTTTGAGTCAGATTTAGCTATTTCTCCTGTATATCACTGTCTGTGTAGCATCCATTGTTTCACTTTTGAGCACAGCAATTTCACCAAATTTGGCAGTAGAGTGGATGTTATAGCTAATTAGGTTCTGATAAGTTTCGTGAAATAGGTGGCTGGATAGAGAAGAGAGACACAAATTAGTGCCTTGGGGCAGAATCCCGGTGCTGTATATTCTGCTTAGCAGCACGTGAACCATCTTGTCAAAACATGCCCACACAGATCTATCTGGACATGTCACCGTGCATCCTTCATCTCACCTAGTGGTGGCAACAGATAAACATCTGCAAGAGCTCTTCAGAGATGTCAGCTAGGACCTGCTGAACATCCAGGCCTTCTTTGAAAAGGCCTGCATAACTTTGTAAAGGCATTTACACTGGGGTAGAGGGTCTGGAGAACAGGATTATTTTGATGAGTTCCTCAAGCTGGATAACTTAAGGCACAAGTTTAGAAATGGCCAGAGAGTGAAAAGCAATGCAGAACATACTTCAATTTTCTTGATAGCACTTGCAGATTGACACAAAAGTATTGTAAAATGAATAGATCCTTCCAAATTGCTGTTCTGAACTCCAGAGGCTGTTGCTACTTGAAAGTGTAGTTAAAAATAGCAGTGAGAGGCTTTGCTTTTAGACAGCTCTGCTGCCTACCTTGAGTTATTTGAATCATAAATGTCAAAAGATAGTGAAAAGTTCTGAACCATGGTGAGCCAAGGGGAATCTCCTCTGTCTGTGTTGGAAGACACTTGCTATTTTAATTTTTGAAGTGCTGCTTTCTTACAGGGCTGAGGGGCATTTATGGTGTAGTGAAAGGGAGGGGAAGGGACTATGAAGTGGTCTGGGAAGGGTACTATGCTTAATGTCCGTAGTGGTTCTGCCATTTGGAGTTCCTGAGGCTTTGGGGTAGAATAGAGCCAGCTGCCATCGTGAGCACCATAGCCAGAATGAGAAAAGCAAAGAAGAAAGACTGAAACTCTCAAACTGTATGTAATTCCATGGTGTCTGGCCAAAGGAAAATTTTCTAAGTACCTCCTGTTCTGTGAAGTTGTGGGAGAGTATATGTAACATTGCAACTGGTCTCGCCCAAGGCTTCCTGTGATTTGGAGTGGATCTGTTGGGGCTACTCATGCTGTGCAGCTGCCTGGGGCTATGTGAGTTTGGGGAGTTGTGGTTTTCCACAAAGGATCTCAATAGGCTTGGGATACTGCTTGCTATATAGTAGTTGTCCAGAGCATGTTGAGTTTGGCAGTGGCCTTCCTCCAAACTGGTTCAGGGGTTTGCAACAGTGCAGGCTACTTCTACTAGAGGTCTGAGTGCTGTACTCATGTCTTAATAGTAATGACTTTTTTTTTTTTTCATTTGCCGTACAGGGCTGTGTTCTATGAATGTTTTATCCTTTATTTGCTCCAACATTTGTCCTTATCTTGCTATTCAAAGAAATGCCAGTCAGGTGAAACTGGGCATGCTCCTCTCTCTAAAGATCAATGTTCTGGACCCTCCATTGAATCTAAACAGAATGAGACGGGGAAGTGTATGGTGTCTAACCACTTCTGAACTGGCCTTTTGCTGGAACAACCAAAGGATACATCAGCTAAGTAACAGCTAGCAGTAAAGGCCCCACGTATAATCAGGCTGAGCACAGAGGGTATCAAACAAGTAAGAGAGCACTGGCAGAAACAATATCCTTTATTAAAAATGGGTGAGGTTATTATTGTTACACTAATGTCAAGGGCAGCTAGTTCAACATCAGGGTTGTGTTGTTCTGGGTTTTCAAGAGCAAGGCACTTCAAGGAATCTTTTTTGCTTGTTTGCTCTCTTAAAAAGGGAATGCCACCAGCCATCTTGCAGAACAGAATCTTCTGAACTGGATATAATGGCCTCTGCAACTGGATGAACTAATGTGGAATGAGATGCCAGATGACCTTGTCCAGCTAAGTCTTTTCCAACTGAGTACAGACAAGCCAAGCCTTAAGGACAGCTTCAGCAGAGAAATAAGTAGATGATAATTTTCCCCTTCATTTCCAAATCTACATATATTACAGAAACTGATGCCTCTTCTGTAAAACTTATGCCATTCCCTAGATTGTCATTAGAGGTAGTAATTGATGTCTGTGGATTTGGGGACTAGGTGAGCATAAATTAGAGGAAAACTGGGCCATAGGGCTTTGTCTATCTATTTAGCAATACCTAACTGTTGATTCAGATTCTGCAAACACATTCGGAGGCTTGAAAAGCTGAAACAGGACATGTCTTGATATATCAAAAGAGAAAACCAGACAGAACACACTGTATTATACATTTCATTGTAAAGGGACTATACGTTATGTTATATTTAACATCTATAGATTTTGAAAGCATGATTCTAAATGTTTACAAAATTCTGAATATTTTCACAAACAATTCCGAGAAAAGGATAACAGCAGGTGAAAGATCCAGAGATATATGTACTTTTTTTTTTTTTTTTCAAATAATTACAAAGCAAGGAACAAAATTCACAGTAATCTTCATAAATGTGTCTTTGCATCTTCTGGCAGTTTTTAATGGAATATATCCATATGTAAAAATGCATAATTAGGTGATTCTCTTAAATATCCTTCTTTTGCAGTTTTAAAGCAAATAGTGATCTGTACCCTCATTTTAAAAAAATCTATACCTTTGACTCACCATTGTGTAGTGTGTGCCTTCCAAAGAGCTCCAAGTCCCTAGAAGATCTCTGCAAGTGCTTTATCGTGGAATCTGAAAGCAAATGTCTTATGGTGCCTTTATGTTGAGCAATTTAAGTCTACAAAAATAGCTTGCTCAGCTCGAATGTACTTAACTTATGTTGAAATTTCTGAAGAAACTGCTGAAATTTTGCCAGCTGGCAATGAGAAAATGTTTGATTCTGTAGAGCACTGACCTTGGTAAAGTGTTGAACCCAGAGCAAAGTATTTCTTTGAAACATTATGATTAGAAGAAATGCCTTTCCGATAAAATACAAGTATTGCTAGGTAAACTATAGGCAGAATTGTATGGCTAGTCCAGGTGATTTTCAGGTGTGGCAGGAATGCATGCTGATCATTTCTTCTATCAGTGGGCTGGAACATGCTTAGAGTAGAAAACAAGGAATTAATAGCTTAGAGATCTTTTGACAGCTCTTTAGATACACATATTTAATGCTACTGTGTGCACTGTAAGATAACCAAAGATACTTGGCAGTTACCAGTATTAAAATCTCTTAGTTTTCAGGTGTTAATCAAAGCTGGATCACATTACAACATTTCTCTTTCTCCTCAACTAAAAGAAGTATTTTCTCACAAATCAAAAGCCTTCTGCTGTTCTTGTGGGACTGTTCAGGCTTTGATTTGAGTAACTGTGATAGAGTATGTGACCATTATTATATGTGCAAAATGCTTTCACAAGCAGTGAAAAATGTCAGCGTGTTAAAATACTCTGCTTTCTCTTACTCCTGCAACCACTTTTCAGAATGAAATAATAAACTGTGGCCCTACCTAAAAATAAAAGTATTTAAAAATAAATATTTTGTTATAGATGCTAGCAAGCAATAGAAAATTCATTCCCACAGGAGTCTGATCACCAGATAAAGGAGTTTGGCATATGATTTTAAGATTACATTTATAAAGTTTGGACAAGTAAATCTAATAAAATTTGGCTGTACTATAACCTAAACAATTTGGGGCTTATTTGTTGTAAGAGCCAATTAAACAATTCACAGAGTTTTAAATATTTTGGAGTGGTGAAAAGAGAATTTGTCATTCACTTTCATGTACTGTGTATTTGAGTACTATTAGTAATTAATTTAGCTTTTTGATGTGTTCATTCCAAAGAATTCAGCAGGAACAACAACAAAAAAATAAATGTAGTACATCACATCATAATTCCATGCTCTTCTTAGAGGAAATGCTGAAGTTGAAGTCTGTGCAGGTTTCATAATCACTTAGTAAAAAATACATAATTCATGAAAAGTTTATAAGCATTCAATTTTACAGACTACACACCTGTCTCTTTCTTTTTGTTGTTGTTGTTGTTCTGGTATAATCACTACATGTTTTAAAACTTTCATTTCATGAAAATCCTGTTTATGTCACTGAGAAAATTCAATAACTCTCCTTTTTCATTCTTTGCTTCCTGCATACCAGGTAATAGTCTTTTATCATCAAAATCTTCCTCTTGTCTGTGCTTACAGACTGTCAAGTCAGCTTATAACTTCTCTCAGATGAGTACACTGGTTTTAGCCTGCAGGTGTGTAGCCCTGATTTCCTTTAATTCCTGTAACCCATTTCTGAACAGTCTCCAATTTGACAGTATCTCATTTCAAAACTGAATATAGAAAAAGACGTGGAAGTTTGTCTGTGCTGTGGAAATAACCCCAGATATTATGAAAGGACATAATGCCTTTCCTGTATCACAACTGCTGTCTTAAGCACCATGTTCTTCTAGGAACACAACATTGGTTTTCCATCCCTGAATTCTTTTCAGACCCACTGATATTCCTGCAAAATTCCCATTTCTACAAAATGTAAAAAATCTCTAAAGCATGGATTCAGCAAGCACAGTTTATTTCACCATCAAGACAACCTTTGTCAGTATTTGTCTTATTAAGCATTGTTCACAAACTCTACCAACAATGATTTTATATTTTCTTCCAGATCACCTGATATAGGTGATTCATATAGGTGTAGAGAAACTACAGACCATGTACACCAACCTATGGCTTGCACCAGTTTTACATTATTCCCTTCCCTTCACCTACCACCTTCAGGCTTTGCTAACCCCAGGTCACCTTGGGCTTGACAAGAAATTTTATGCCAGTCCTTTTGTGGTTTTTCATAGACAGCTCAAAGCAAGACTGGTTTTGCTTTCAAGGCACTTGTTAGGCAGAACACCTTATTCTTCTGTCAATGAGTTCTTGATAAACATTCTAGAGCCCTGCCAGCTGTGCTGCTCATTGTCTGCTGGTAGGCTGGCATTCCTCCGAGTGTCATTGAACCTCCTGTTTCAGGATACACAGATCTTGCTTTAAGAGAATTGTTTCCCTAGTCTCTTCCTGAAGTCTTAGATCTGGCTACATCTCCAGTGAGCTGGTTTTTAATACACTTTTTGCAAGAATGCTTCCATAATACCGTGCTAATTTGCTTTTCACCAGTTGTCATATAGGAAGAAGAGAGACAAAAGTGCCTTGAAGGTCTGTCCAAGACAACTAAAAATCAGGAAACTTTTTTCAGGCTTTGCTGGTATGACAACCGCTAAGGATTTCACACTTGGACCTTCCCTAGTTTCCCAGTTGAATGCTGCTAAACATGCCTGGTCTCTTTCAGCTTCTCAGAAAGCACTTTCTCAGAAGTGTTGGCACCTGGAGAAATATCTGAAAAGCTCATCCTGTCCAGCTATCATGGTACTATTTTTCTAGTAGTTAGGAGTACTTTTCTAGGACGTTCCAGTAGGCAGCCCAGTATGACACAGGGTTATTTCGAGAAGCAATTATCTGTCCAGTCTGCGGTGAACTTGTGGCAGCTATTCAGACCATCATGTGCCTTTGCCTGGGCAAACTGAGGTCTGGCTCAAGCAGGTCTCCCAGAGCAGCCAGCCCACCTGAGGGGGCTGGAGCAGCAAAAGATACAAGCCAGCAGTAACAGTAGAAAGGAAGGTAGAAGGGGTTCAGTTAAAAGGAGTTGAATTCAGCTTCTTTAAGGGGTGCATGAAATCCTACCAGGCTGATTTGGGGTGATGGGAAGGACGGTGATTTGCCACTATTGTGCCATTGCTGTGTGTTGGGATTGATGTAAGCACTACAAGAGCAGTCCATCAACAGCAATTAAAAAGTCCTTTTATGATCCTTGAATGGCTTTTGAGGCAGTCTTGCTTATATGAATATGCATACACAGGACCTAACATGAATTCTTTGGTATGCCTCTAAACTACCCTGAAGATTTATTCCCTTTGTAGCTGCTTTCAGCTACTCATCTAAGTATGTATAATTTTGATGTATCCAAATTCAGATAAAAAGAAATACGCCTTTCCCTTCTTTTTAAATGTAAGCTGCGTGTTCTAACTTTCCATCATCCTCCTGCACAACCAGAGGACAGATGTCCTTGTGGTGGGCTAATCCTCAATGGGCAAACAAGAATTTTGCAATGTTCCCTGCTGAATCCATCTAAGATACATATACCATGCAGATAAATATTTGTACAGAAGTCACACAGAGAACTAAAGCTTATATACGTTGGAAATAGAAGTTTTAGCTTAAATAAGTTCTAAGCCCACTGAAGAAATTTGGAAAACACCTGTTAACTTCTACATTCTTCAGATTAGATCTTAGGGCTTGAATCAAGCAAAGTACTTAAATATATCCTTGGCTTTAGACATGCAGGTAATTTCATTGTCTGCAGTGGAAAGAGACTTGTTCTCAAGCACATGCTTGGTAAAAGGCTTTGCTGGATCAAACTTGGAACACAAACTCAGTTTTCCTGCCTCCTTGTTGCTAAGTATGATATATCAACTGATATGGGAAGTGTGATTTCTTGAGCTATTTACAAAAGTGGGAGGGTAGCATTATTTCACTACTTCTGTGAGTTTCATATTTCAAATTTTTGCTAAGGAGTGAAGGGGACAACCATGGGACTGTGATTTAGGAGCTTTTTATTTGTTGATTCTAATATTGACCTGCTACATGACTTTGGTTGGCTCCCTTAAGTGTGTTGGAGGTTACAAGTTTCAGAGCTTACTACCTGACTATAGAGGACTGCAGACCCCAGAGATGGAACCCAATACTCATCTTCCACCTCTCCTCACACACGAGGCAATCCTGCCCTGCCGCGAGGGAACTCCAGGGTAACAGTCATCCTCTAAGACCATGGTTTTGCCTTGTGAGGTGAACTTTTAGGATCAAAAACCATGTGGGGGAACTGATGAGCCAGGAACGTCATGTGTGTCCAAGTCCAGGTTCTTTTAGAGGGCTAGCAGTTCTGCTCTGGATTTCTTTTTCCTTCTTTAGGACTTCTAGTTACCTGAAATGAGTTTATCAGCCCTGTTTTTGTTGTTGTTGTTTTGTTCTGATTTGTTTTTCCTGATAGCATGACAGCTTATTGAAGCAAGAAAAATCCATTTCATTTGACTCAGTACCTGGCAGCAAGGTCTTTTAGGTAATGGTGGGTAATCACAGTCTGCTTATTTCTGTCACACAGATTATAATTAATTATTTTAAAGGAAAGGTCAGCTGATTTTGGATTCCCTGGGATGAATTCTCTGATATGTGAGTGGTATATTCTGTCATACATTAACCAGCAATGAATCCCAAGCAGAGGGGGAAGTACCCCTGGGGGCTTCAGGCTCCTGGGCTGGTCCAGTGACAGAACATACACTTATTTCTAGCTATAGACACTCCTTTCTACACTGTGCACCAGGCACTGAGGTGCACTAGGCACTGAGGCATCCTCCAGCCCTGACTTCAATAGCCACGCCGAGGTGGCAGGGCTTGGACAGCCACGTCTCACTCTATGTCTATACCAACCCATACAACACAGCATGTGCATAAAAATAAGGAGTGGCAGGGAAAATGAAGAACAATGCATGAACTGTGTTGGTTTTTTTTCTGGCATGACAAAGGAGCTTATCTTTTTATCGTAATTCAACTTTTTCTTTTGTTTGCATCCTGTTCTAAAATTATAAAAAAAAAAAACATTTACTTTGTGTTAGCTGTTGGGAAAGCTGGCTGTGGTATTCTCTTTTATTTTTTACTTTGTAAATTGTAAACATTTGTGAGATTAACCAAATGCTGTGTCTGTTTAAGCTTTTGTGTTAACATTTCAAATTTAAGGCAACAGAAAGCAGTACTTCTGCCAAAGGTTTTACCCACAGAAAAAAAATACCAAATATTTTTCATCCACACTAGCCATATGGCATATCAGTACCATGGATTATCAAGAAGAGAGAATTATATTTAAATTGATATCGAATTTCACACCAAGACCTTAAGTCTTTGTCTACTGTAAGCTGTAAATTCTTCATGAGCAAACACTAATACGAACTTAGTAAATGCTTCATCCAAACACTTTAAAAATAAATGAAAGGAAAAAGTCAGATCCCTCTAATAATCCTGTACCATTTCAGAATATTTTTTATTTCATAATCTGCATATGTGTTTTAGAAATCATTCTGTCTTTAAAAGAGTTGCATATGGTCTAGAAGTGAATGAATTTAGCACACACAATATCTCCCTTAAAGCCGGCCACATTGCTTTTGGGATATTTTCTGGACAAAGCAACCTATTACTTGCTTTGAGAGTAGTCAGGATCCATTCCAAATGAAAATGTTTGCCCTCAGCTCTCAACCTCAGAAGTTGTGCAGAGGCAATAAGCTGTGATCAGACATACCAAGTGCACATCACTGGCCTCCAAATGATTTTCGAGGTTCCATCATCTTGCCTTCTGCAGCTGCTAAAAGTCCTGTGCAGTTCCATGGGCCTTTGGAAATTATTGTGGGTGCCATTGAAGACCAGGTGTCAGCTTGTGCAAGAGCATAAAACCGGATTTTCTCCTTTGCTTTGCAGTTGCTTTTTGTACTGATGTTTGCAGATGTTTCTTTGTGAACATAAAGAACATGCTTTGTGGTTAAGACAACCTACACTTAAACTGGTGGATTAAGGAGTCCTACTGTGCTCTTTGGTCTGGGTACCTCCAAGCATTTCTCTTACTTGTCCCACCCTTTTTTCTCCCCATCCCATGCCTTAGTTTCCACATGAAGAAAGCTTAGGGACCTAAGCCAGGAGAAAGCCATCCAGATTGCTATAGCACAGAATCCCTTAAGTGTGCCAGGATGAACCCCCACTGCTCAATTTAAGCTCAGCTAATTTCACTACTATATTGAGGAGGCAAACTCCAGACACATATTTACATCTGTATCCCCAACTTAGTTGGGAAATCCCAGAGCCAGCTGTAATTTCATATTACTGATGCCAAGTCTGTATGTAAGCAAGCTTTCACATCACAGCACCAAACTTTCATTGCTATTGCCTCCAGTTGTAAGTGTTGTTTTACCAGAACCAACCAGAGGATTCATGAGCTGGCAGCAGTTTGGGATAGTAAATGTTTAGACAAAGCTAACAAGCAATTTCTGGATGGGCTCTGACTTTTTCCACCATGGAGCTTCACTACACAAAACAGATTGAAGCAGGACCAGGAAGAGGTCCATGAAGGTTTGTTTCCTCTTGCATCATACCTGCATAAATATAGCATCCCATTATACTGTGGTAGTTCTTCACCAGAAACTGCAGGGGTGTCCAGGAGAAGAGAGCAGCAATCGCAGTATGTGCCATGTTTCTCAACACTGTTTTGCATATGTTTTCTTCAAACCCTTTGTGCCTTGTATTCTGGCTTCTGCGATCCACTGGGACTACCACTAACCTTCTGACTGTCTGACCCCCCCTTAAACACTTTCACTGCAGCCTTTCAGAGCCCCACCAAAAGACGTCTGGCTCCTCTCACACTGCTGCAAATGCACAAAGCAGAGCAGTGGGACTGCCAGAATAGCAAGGAGCAGCAGTCTGCTGGAACTTGCATCCTTGTGGCCATGCAGGAAAGAACTTGTCCCCCAGCCTGATTCCAGAAGCACTTTGCCCTGGTCTGGAAGGTCCTAGGGAATCTGAGCTGCACAAATACAGATCTCAGTGCCACGTATAAGTAGCACGCTATGCCACAGAGCTTAGGCACACCTGTAAGTGTGGGTATCAGGCAGCTCAACTCTATGCAGTCTTACATGGTCTGTTTCTTAGCATGCAGATCAGTCCCTGATGATAAATGTGATTATTGATACTTTACATTGCTTATTTATATGTAAAGTTCTGAGGGGAACAGCAAATGATTTTTTCTTGTTGCCATCTTCTCTTTAACCTCTAAAAGGAATCTGGATAAATTCTTCTCCAAAAGGAATTTTAGGAGTGAAATGCTCTTTGGGTGCCTGACAATAATGTTCAGGTTGGACCTTCTAGAAAACAGATTTTTATTGTGCTCTTTGTAGCCCTGTCTGCTCAGAGACTGGTGTATGTGTCTCATATAAATAATAAACAATTATGAAACAATTTTCCCTAAGGAACATTCAGGTTCCATGTTGCTGTCTTTCTTTTTTTTCCCAGTGGAAACTAATTCACAAGGCCCCCAGACCTGAAGCTTCCTGATTGTAAGACCCTGCATTTTTCAGCATCATGATGCATAGAGCATGTAAAACCCACATTTTGTAATGCACAAAGTTCTGTGCCAAGTAGACAAACCCTTTCCATTAACAACCAAGAACTCGTTGGATTTAATCCCACATTTCAATGAATATGGAAACTAACTGAAGGCTTTGCTGGATTTTGGAATGTTGCAGAGGAAGGAACTATGGCAAAACACTGAAAGACTTGGAGAATAATATTAGATTAATCCCATCTGTGTGGCTTTTTTTTACAATCTTGCTCAAGATGTTGTTGTGAAACTAGCCTAGACAAACATTTTTTTACTTGTACTTTTTTGATTTTCTGCTTTATTATCAGTGTATTAAAATTCTTTAAATTCTAGTAAGGTTGAAGGTTTGAGCCAGTTCAGTAATGGTATCTTATTACAGAATCATAGAAAAATAGATGTGAAAGGAATACAATAGTTTGCTTTTAGATGTTCTTATGGCCCTAATCTAGCAATATCCTTCAAGTATTTGGATGTGGCCATTGGAATCAATATATGGGAACTTGGCGATCTTGGGTGTTTTTTCTTATTTAAATTGAGAACCCTAGTGAGAAGTAAACCAACCAGCGCCCTGGTTCCTTACAAGGTCTTCTGCAGTATCAACGTAGTTAAGTGTGACAAATAAATTAACTCCGTGTAGTAATATCAAGGGCTGTTCCAGATTGACTGTGAAGAAGAACAGATGATTTTATTGTCATTTCCTTTATTGTTAATTCACTTGTAATAAAGAACATATGAAATACAGTGGTGTGAGAAGGTTTTCAAACCATTAGAAAAAAATGAATTAGTGAGAAAAGTGGGAAGTAAAGAGAGCATTGGCACACCCGATGTAGTGCTCCTGTGGTGAATGCTGCTGCACTGCCTGCCTTGCTGTGACCTGCTGTTCCTGCTGCCCTGGTCCTTGCTCCCTGTACAAGTCCAGGCCCCTCTCTGTAAGCACCTGCTTAAAGTCATGAACAGTAATGAGCAGTCAGGGGTGCAAGACACCTGAAGCAGGGGCACTGGCTGCACCACCTGGCTCTTCTGCTAGAGATCAAAAAATCATAGAACGGTTTCGGTTGGAAGGGACCTTAAAGATCACCAAGTTCCAAGCCCCCTGCCATGGGCAGGGACACCTCCCACTAGACCAGGTTCCCCAAAGCCCCATCCAGCCTGGCCTTGAACACCTCCAGGGATGGGGCATCCACAGCTTCTCTGGGCAGCCTGTTCCAGTGCCTCACCACCCTCACAGTGAATAATTTCTTCCTAGTATCTAATCTAAATCTACACTCTTTTAGTTTAAAGCTGTTACGCCTTCTCCTGAAGTACTGTCCTCATGCCCTGAAGAAAGGATGGTGCGAGCGTCCCTGGCCCGACCGGGAGCCAGCTTAGCTCCAGGGCTGCTCGCTACACCGGCTGGTTCAGGACTGAGGAGGGTGGCGTGTGCCCGGACGAGCCCTCCGCACCTCCTGCCCTGCTGCGTTTGGTTATTTCCTCTGGGGCTGCCGATGCCTTCAGTCACACACGGGAGAGACCGCGCGTCTGCGCCTCCACGCACGCCTCGGCTCTGGGCAGGTGCAGGAGGGGAGCAGGCAGCAGCTGCGCACCAAGGCCTCGCTCGCTGCCCGCGGCCTCACGGCCTCACTCCCGCCCTCCGCCCGCGGCGCCGCCGCGCCACCTGCCGGCCCGGCCGCACGCAGGCCGCACGCCGCTGGGG
>VXAA01004102.1:66813-105232 GCA_013399115.1 Anseranas semipalmata | reverse complement strand
CGGTCACCCGTGCCTGTGGCGCGGGCGGCGCCGAGGGGAAGAGGGGCCGCGTCCCGACGGTCGCCTTCCTCTGTCGTAAACAGCTGCTGCGATTTCTGCAAGAGTTCTCCCAGCAAACCATCTCCCGGACTCACGAAATCAAAAAGCAAGTAGACGGGTTGATCAGTGAAACAAAAGCCACGGACTGTCGCCTCCATAATGTCTTCAATGACTTTCTCATGTTGTCCAATACGCAGTTCATAGAGAACGTGAGTATGTTCGCGCACCGCATCGCGCTTGTACCTCAAACGTTGGCGTGTCCCCATACCGCAGTTGGGAAAAACGCTTTGACTTTGTGGCAAGTCTGATGTTAACTGAGAGGTGGAGTGGCTTTTAAACACTTCTGTTAAAAGGTCTCCCAACTCCTTTGTGAGTGATGCGCAATCCAAGATGTGCAGATTCCCTTTTGCCTCTTCTGAGGTATCTTGCTTCTTGTTTATATGTGATGTGGCGATCAGGATTTCCTTTCTCGGATTATGAATGAGTTGGGATCTCTGGGATGCCTTGGTGTCTCATTACAGGTAGCATGAATGTAGCAGTTGGCTGCACTTGGCTGTCTAAATACGAAGAATGCTATACAGTGCTGTAAGCTTACTCAGTGGTATTATGCTAAAAGCAGTTTGTATAAAATTATTAAAAATTTAAATTAAAGGTGCTGGTGTGCAGGCAGTTGTCTATTATAGTCAGTCACGAAGAGCATATCTGTTGCTGAATGTTACCACTTTGTGAATGTTGTTACTTTGGAAGGGTTAAAAGCAAGACATGTAAGCCCATTGTGATACTGTATTGCTAGGAGTTTATGTGTAATTAAGATGTACTGTTTTAATAGTTTTTCAGATTTGTGTGTTGTTGTTTTTTTTTTCCTAGCATGGGCCTTTATCAAGCATTTTGTTTTGATCAGGACTGTTCTCAGGCCATGTGCATCTCCTCTGAAGCCGTGGTGCCATTATTGGAAAGATGCTGGCAGAGGACAAAGTACTGAAAGTCTGGGTTTCTGTTTGTTTGTTTTTTCAGTGCAAGGCCAGTCTTTTCTGGCCTACCTTTGCTGTGCAGCTTAATGATTTCACTGAGAGCAGTTTGTACCAAGCGTCTTAAGTCTTGGGTGCTTCAAAATGTTTGTGCCCAAATTTAAGTGCACAGAAATGGGTCCTTACTTCTAGTTCTCAATTTAGCAATAGTAAGAGATCGGTCTCTTCCAAGGGGTTAACTACTATCTGTGGGGTTAACTACTATCTGTGTTTGAGAGATTTGGATTCAAGTTTTCAGGTTCAAGGGGTACTCTTTATTCCCCTGTGTCTCCTTGTAGCTGATCCTATAAGAGAGTGCTAAAAGTGCTGTAAGTACAGAGAAGGGTAAACACAAAAGAAGGAGAAAAGCTGCTAGATAACAAAACCTGACTACCCATAAGTAAATTTAGGCTTGATTTTGAAGGCTTCTTGAATAGCTTAATAATAGAGGGTTAAACAGTGTTGTGTATATTTTTTTTTTAACATATTTAGGTCAATCTGTGAATGGGATTAAATGGTCAACTTGTCTTCCACGACTGCAGTGATATTTGCAGTCTTGAATCACCTCAGTTGGCTTGAGCAGCTGCATGATAGGAACTTCATAATGACTGCAATACATGAAGGAGGCTATGAAGATACCTGGCATCATCTATGGTTTATTTTTTTTAATATTTCATGAATTAATGTATAGTTTAATTATATATTAACAGTGTATTTTATTTGTTGGCAGTGCCCATGATTTAGCCCTTGCAGCAGTATGTTGCTCTTACTTGAATGAATTTTGCTTGAATTTTTAGCGAGTATATGATGAAGAAGTGGAAGAGCCTATTTCCAAAGCTGATGTTGGAGACAAAACAGAGCAGGTAGTTAACTTCATCTTCTGTGAGTACTTACTTCCATGAGCTTACAGATCAAACTGTTTCCTTTTCCCTTGAAGTCTTTCTACTTTATTGTGTATGCGATTCAAACATAACATTGATGGTAACACTGAAGGGTATGATAATCTGTTAGGGCCTTCCCAAGCTCAAAATTGTAATCTACTAGACAAGGATTGTGTTGTTTTTCCAACAGCTATGCATATTTTTTCAGCAAGAGAATTGAGGCCTCAGACCTTCTTACTGGATACAGAGGTAGTGAATTAGGGAAGCAGAATGTGACTACAATTCCCAGGGATAAAAACTCAGCTCTTTTATATATCTTATAGCCTAGGTGTATTATGCCATAAAGGTTCCCTTGATGGGCTGGGAGCACAAATGGAATAGTGCTGTGCTGGTGTGGGTGTTTAGAACATCTCTGTTTACAGGGTTTGTAAAGGTGAATTAAGAAAAAAGAAAGCTCGTGAAGGTCTTTCTCTTGCATACAGTGAAAAAGCTTTCCTTGTACTAATTTGAAGTTAAATTTTTGCATGTGTGTTGCAGTGAGGTTGAGTCTTGAGTAAAATGCAATGACAATATGTTTTTTTCTGTTAAAGGAAAGGACACGGGAACAGAAAGAAGCTGATCTGATACCCAAAATCCAAGAAGCAGTGAATTATGGGTTGCAAGTTCTGGACAGTGCATTTGAACAGCTAGACATCAAAGCAGGCAACTCTGACTCAGAAGAGGAAGAAAGTAACGAAAGGGTGGAACTGATACTTGAGCCAAAGGTACAGAGACCTGTTCTTGCTAGGAGCATTGGGTTTGTGTTTGGTTTTGTTGGACTTGCTCTTCTTCACTTCTGTCAGCAGTGTCACTGTGTTGATATAAAATTGATGTTACTTAGCTGAAAAGAGGATTTGGTGACTATATCTAAAGCAGAAATGCTCCTTGCTGAGCTATTCCTTGTGTAGCCTGCTTGTCTTGCAGATGGGTTAATGTTAAGGAATGGCAACCCTAAGGGGATTTAGTTCAATAGTAGTGAACGTGGAAACAGAAGCCTGGGTTCTGGGTGGAAGGGGACCTTTAAATGCCATGCTTTTTAGGTACAAACAGTATCTTCATAATCAGTTTTTACTGTCCCAGTAATTAAGAACCTTAGGGGTAGGATTTGCAAGGATATTTTTATGTTAGATGGCATCTAGAAGACACATTGGGACCATGCAGATAGAAGTAGCCCATGTTCTTTGACAGTATTAAGAAGGAATAAATCTCAGCTGGCCTACCCCACTTGAAGCATGTGTCTGGGGGGACTCTCATGAAATTTGTATCTTCCTTGTGTTAAAACAAGTGTTGTAAGACTCTTGTCTTTGTCAGCAATGTAGAGCTGTTCCTAGATGTCAGAAAGATTTGATGTCTTCTCTTTCTAGGATCTCTATATTGACAGGCCTTTACCTTACTTGATTGGCTCTCAGCAGTTTATGGAACAAGATGATGTTGGCCTTGGAGATCTGACTAGTGAAGGTATGTGCTGGCATGACCTTTTAATTCTATGGGAGTAACTAGTTCCTAATCTGAGACTTTGGTCTTTAATTTTAATTGAATAGCTTGTGTTATACTGCATAGTGTTTTTGCATATTTAGATGCATACTGCAGTTAGCTAGGGAAACGTGCACTATGCTGTAAAAAAAACACCTTTCCAATATGTAAGCGAGTTCTCAGTAACTAGTGCTCTGTGTGTTAGAAACACAAAGTGCTAGAACTTCAGCAGACTACAAAGCTCTTTCAAACCACTCTTTTCCACCTGATTTTTAGTTCTCATCACAAAGCCTTTAAAGTTGCAGTAGATATGTCTGGTGAGCAGCAAGCTCTGTGTACAGAAGTCACATCTGATCTTTTCTGTTTTCATTTAAAATAGAAGGATCAGTAGACAGTGATCGAGGAAGTGTAATTGACAGTGAAGAGAAGGATGAAGAGGTAAGCAACAGAGTACTAGCTACTTTGCATAACTATCCATGAGTCCTTGTTTACATGCGAGGCCATTAGCTACCTTGGTTTTTCCATGTGGGGTATCAAGACAATATTGCAGTGTCTGCTCCCTATGTCAGTTTGGTAAATGTGCTTTTCTGTTACTATTATACAGTAATTTCCTCTGCAGCCTTTCAGAAGAGAAGTAAAGTGGTGTTGGCTCTAACTGCTGCTGTAGTAGAATATTTCGGACTAAAGTTTTTTATTCCAGTTTAGTTTCACTTTGTGAAGCAAAATCAGCTTGAAGCTTTTGCAATCAAGAATTGAATTTATGGAAAACAAATTTGTTTTAAGTTACAGTGACAAAGAATGGGATAGAAACTAACAGGAATACCTTTAAACAGGTTTCAGTGATGCACTTCCAGGTTTTGTTTAATCCGTTTCGAGTTAGCAAAATGGAGCTTTTTCTCTTTGCTAAGTTAATGATACTTTACTGAAATCCTTTCATAAAGATGGTCAATGGTGGGCAAACAGTTATGTGGTTGCAGCAAGGAAATATGAATGTCTAAACCAAAGCAAGTCCAGAGCTTCTGAGCCCTATCCCTTAGCCACTGGACGAAGCAATGTGTGATACTTGTCTTTGGGTCTCTTGTGTTCTAGGAATCGGATGATGAATTTGGAAACCCTAGTGAAGATGACCAAAAGACGGTATGGTTATACATCCTGGTACAACCTGAAAGACTTTCTGCTTGAGACACAGTGAGAACGCAGTAAAGAAGAGATCAGAGCTCTAGACAGTTAACCATTAAAAGCCTTGGTTAAGCCTGATTTGTATAACTTTGTATGGGTAGGTTGTCCTGACCAGATGGCACTGTATTGTGCAATTGAACCTGTGCTGGGGTTAAAGACATGCTTGCAAGCCATCATTAGATGCAAAGCATATGTGCAATAGCATTGCCTGAAGTGTGTTTTCCTCAGGAATAACTTTGGAGCCATGAGACTTGTAAGAGTCAACGCCAGGAGAGCTAGGTTCCTGGAGTATTATTGTGTCTAATTAAAATTCTGAACGTGCAATGCAGGAAGTAAGGAACAATGCAGTCTGGGTATGACGTGAAATCAAAGATAAGAACAGTATGAAACATTTGAAAAATGTGACTATTTGGATAAAAAAAGGAAAATAAAAGAGGAAAATAAATGTTTAGGTTGAAAAATTCAAGCCTGACTTCAGCTGTTGGTAATAGGTGGCTCTCTTGCTAGGGGAAGGAATCTTCCTGATGTTTAAATGTATCAGTGGAAAAGAGATTTATGCTGGGTACCTTCAGGCTGAAAAGATGAGGGCCAAAAGAACAGTGTTTCAAAAAGCAACCGTTTTTTAATCTATGTATTGATAAAGCAATGTTATAAAAGCACTAATGTTACTTATGTGAAGCTGTATTGGCCTTCATAGGGTAACTTTGTATGCCTGATGTATTTTAAGATGAACAAGTATCTCAACGTTGTTTATGACTTAGTTCACTTCTAAACCCTTATCTGTGCAAGTCCCCAGCTCACAATTCACTTCACCTTTCTTATTGTCTTCTCTTAATCGACATGACTGAAGCCAAGATGTGGGCATGTATTGTCTGTCATTCTGCTATCCATGTTTGGAATAACTCAAAATGTTAAAAATTTTGTACTAGCTAATCTCAACATTCCTGAGTTAAGGCTTAATTACTAGGTCTTTGGTGGAGAGCAGTTAATTAACTAAAGGAAGTTGGGCAGGCAAAGCAGTTCAGGCTTGTGTATGGTAGCACTACACTCCTTGTGAGGAGAGCCTTAGTGTCCTCAGTTGTCCCTTATCCAGAAATGTTTGGTGACACAGCACAGAGGTGTACTAGAGAATACAGCAAGTTACTTGCAGCTAGAGGCACTCTCTTCTTACCTCTCAAAAGTTATGAAGTACCCCCAGCTGTCTGAATGTTTCCCTCCTTTCAGTAAATTCGCTTTGAATATTTTATCTAAGCAGATGGAATTTTTTTGCTTGTGCTTTTATATGCCAACTTCAGGAGAACAAAACAGGGTATTATTTTTTTCTTAGAGGACAGCACAGATGAGTGATGAAGATGATTATGATGGTTGTGATCTCTTTGACTCTGAAAAAGAGGAAGATGAGGATGGAGACTTAGAGGAAAGCACAAGGCCTGTAAGTAATTGTTGCCTCTCTGTGGGGATAGATTTTTGACTTCCCTCATGAGAAATCTGTCCTTAGGTGTGATTATAATGGTAGCCTGTGGTTACCTGAGATGGGATCCTGTAGAGAGGGACTGTAAGAATCCTGTAAGGTCTTTCAGCATGATCAGGTTTTGCCTCTTTAAACTAGGGGACTCCTGCACCTTAAACTGGCATCAAAGCTGTCTTTAAATGTCATTAAGAAATTCACAGATTGACAGAATTGTAGGGGTTGGAAGGGACCTCCAGAGATCATTGGGTCCAACCCCCATGCCACAGCAGGTTCCCTAGAGAAAAAATTGTTGCATTTGCGTGTGGTAAATGCTTCTTGCTGGTCATGTTCCCAAAATGAGGTGGTATTAAAAACTGTATGATCATAAGAAACTAGAAATGGCTTTTCCTTGATGCACATATAATCTCTTAATTGCTTTCTTGATAGAAAGCTGCATTGCCTCTTAGGAGTGCTTCAATGAAAGTCTAGATAGGAAACTGTGCAAATGAGGCTGTAGAGTACAGTACTTACAATTGCACAATTGTAACTGCATCAAATTGGTAACAGGATCGCGTATAAAGGAATATACTGTTATTTTTCCCTACTGCTCAGAAAAAGAAAAGACCAACATCATTTGCAGATGAGCTTGCAGCCCGAATCAAAGGAGAAGTAGCAGTCAAACAGGATGAAGACCGTTCGTGTAAGTTAACTCTTAAGTTTTTCATATATGATTGTGAGATAGTGGGGAAACTCCTGAGAGTGTTGGACAGAGATTTTGTGTAACAATATTTGAAGTTATACAGATCTATTTTCTGAGTATGTATTAGGTAAAAGTCTAACAGGAGGAATTAAAGACACTATTATAACAGTTTTGTGCTCTGAGAAACTTTTTGGTCATAACTTACAGGAATGAACCAGAATCTGCTTAGAGTTAAAGTGGAAAACTCACTGTTTTTAGGTGAGACAAGTCACTCCTCAGGTGCACATATTATTGTAAAGGTTTTATCTCCAATCTGATTCTCCACTGGCATGTAAAACTGCATGTTTGACCACATATGCTTTCCCCCTGTTTAAGGTAAGTATGTGGAAGCAGTGGTCACTGCAGTCTTTCTTAGAGCTCTACAGTGGAAAATCCCTCAAGCAATAGTTTGGTGCTTTCAAGGGGTATGGGTGCTTTTTTCTTTCCTGTTTGTGGCTTAAATATGCAAGGAACTTGTCCTTACTGCTCTTTTCAGTGATATTTTAGAGTAAGTACTACACTTACTTTTGCTTCAGTTTCAAATGGAAAGGCCTCTCTCGAGTAGTTATTTTTGCAGCAAAGCAGCAGTTGAATATAGCTGACTGAAATTGAGCTGTAGAGTGCTTGTGAGCCTGCTTTTGGCTTGTAAGGTTGAGAGCATGAACAGACAGATGCAACATGCGTTTGTTCGTGCTTGGTTCAAACAATCATGCTAGGATTTTGGAATTTAAAAACTACCCAATTAATTTCTTACTGAGTTACAGACAAATCTTCTATTCATTGAAATAACCTTGTTGAGAGGTGAGAGAGAGGGTATAAAACTTCTGTCTTTGTCTTAAGTAACTGAATCAAGGCATAACATGTCTGGAGCCATCTGAGGTGCTCAGTTTCTGCATGCCCTGTGTGGGAGCTGTACCATCTGTAATACTGCATTACTCTCTGCCATCTCAGGTGGCACTAGTCAGTGTGTGAGCAACCATGTTGAACCCACAGTGTCTGACAGAACGATGTCGTTACAATTTCAAGTGCCTATTTTAGAACCTCTACTTCATAGAATTGCTTTAGTGGGCTGATATATGAAAACATGTAAGTCAGCTTGGTTAGGCTTTTTTTTTTTTTTCTTTTTAGGTTCTTTTTACCATAGGTTGAGCACAGGTTACAAGTAAAGATGAACTATTTAATTTACACTTTGAACTTTTCTTCTTAAAGCCCTGTCACCAGAGACCAAAACAAGGAAAACCCTGAAAGAGAAGAAGGAAGCTAGAATTCCATCAGATGGTAGGATTTCCTCCTCTCTTGTTTTTCAGTCACTGGCTGGATTGTAAGACACTGCTTAAGAAAATGTGGTATCTGCTCTAGAAACTGGGTGGGAAATCAGTGAGCATCCTTCAGGATGAGTGTGTACACAAATCTAGGTTGTGCTGTGTGTGCAAAACAGGACCAGAAACAGGCCTAGTGAGAGTTTCTCCTCAAATGTGGCATTGTGGAGCAACCACGTACAACCTGATACATCTACAGCAGCTTCTCTGGATGTATCATCTTTATAAGAAAGAGGGGATGGAATTAAACCAATTTTTGTTTTGGCTGTCCCTTTATACCTTTTCCTGAAAGTAGGTCACAGCTCTTGGCTCTTGTGCTTTCTAGATGATGATGATGATATCTTCAAGCCTCCTAAGCTGACTGATGAAGACTTCACACCATTCGGTTCTAGGGGTGGACTCTTCAGTGGTGGGACAGGTCTCTTTGATGATGATGAGGTGAGAATGCTGGAGAGGATAGAAATGGTGTGTGTGTCTGTGTGTGTCTGTCCCCCTTTTAAAAAGCAAAAAACGACAACAAAAAAAAACCACAACCCCAGATCCCCACAGATTCCCACCTCTGGAAGGCAGGCAGAGGAAACAACATTTTGTTGCTTGGTAGCATTCAGGCATAACAGGACAGTGTATCTTTCCAGTAGAGAAAGAAAACTACACAAGCGAGATACTTGTGTTCCCCTTGGCACAAAGCCCTCTCTTCTGCAGCGGTGCTGATAGAGATTCAAGTGTTGTCCTGGCATTACACTAGAGGCTCTGATTCCAGCAGAGCGTACTCAGTACCTCACTTTTATCTGTGGAGATAAACCAAACACCATACAATTTCTTAATTTTAAAACAGAAAATATCTATTAAAATTAATAATGTTTAAGAATCTAACTGTAAAGCTGTGTAAAATAAGTGATTGCCTCTGATTCTTTCATGCGGTTGATACTGGTAACAGTCCAGCTTAGTCCAGAATGGTAGTTAACACCCTGCAAAGGCAGTGGTTTATGTTCCTAGTTATAACTAGGGGAACAAAAGGAGGCTATTGGACTGGAATTTGGAAGGAGACCTCATGTACAGCTGACCTCAAGCTTACCATGCCAATCTGCTGGAATATATCCAACAAGCACCAGACAAGGGCATTGTATGAGGGGAAGAGGATAGTTCTATGCAATGCTTTCCACTCAAATGTGGCCTTTATTGGGGGGAAAAAAAAATACCAATGGGCTTTCTTTTAAGTGGCAGCTAACAGCTTTAAAAAAAAAAAAAAAAAATCTGATACTGTGAGCCAGCTTTGTGTCAGTGCAAATTCAGATGAAGCTATCATTAAACCCTCTTGCTTATTTATTGCCAAGACTACTTTCCTTATCCTGCTAGATACAGGACAGCCAAGCAGACTTGTCTGTGAATGTTGCTTGCCCACATATTCTTATTTTTCTGTTACCTGAAAAATGATCATCTAGGAAGGGTAACTTATCTTCACTTACATTACACAATGGAGTACCAGGCTTACTGTACCAGAAGGCAGCCACAGTAGGTCAACCAGGAGATAGTAACTGGCAAATGTGCATTAACTCACTGACATCTCTGACCTCCCTTACCCTTTCCTGGGAATTTTTACCCTTTTTCCGCAAAGCTTTATGCAAAGACCACGTATTTTGAATCTCTGGGGAGGCAACTTGTAACCTTTAATACCCAACTTCTGTAAGAGAGAGGCTTTCAAGAAATTAAGTGGTCAGTACTAACAAGATTTGGAGGCTTCCTGGAAATCTAGACTGTGATTCTCAGGGAGGTTCAGCTGTGTGATCAGCGCAGGACAACTCCAACCCGGACACAAAACCTGCAGAGTGGTTTCTTCTGGGCTTGGATGTACTAAAAATGGTTTTGGTTCAGTTTAGGTGCTGTTCTGTGTGCTGTAAGAGTTTGCCCCCTTGGGGTATGGGGAGAAGGGGAAGGACCTGTGTCGTGCTGTTCCTCAAAGACTATTATGGGAGTATCTTGCAGTGTTCTTGAGCTATAATGTATATCTCTGCACCATATTAGTGTCTTGGAGTCTCCTTGGCAACAATGTAAATTGTTCATCTTATGTGAATTTCGGGAGTATTTTTATGCACGTCCTGACCTGAATTCTTCCTTTGGACATTACTGTATAAGCTTCAATAGGAAAACTTGGAGGGGTGTAACCAGGACCTAAACAGCTGTAGTTTAGTTAGTGTAAGTGCTTGAAGATGTGCAAATGAAGGGTTATTCCTTCTCTGCAGTAAACAGAGTGATAATCAGAGTGAATTGTATTGTAAATTAAACTTCAGAAGACAGAAAGATACTCTTCTGAATGTCTTTGCTCAGGTTAACTCTTGAATAGCTAGATTTAAGTCTATGTGCAGACACCTTGGGAACAGAGTGGGGGTTACCTCCTCTGTCTTGCCTTAGAAGTGGATATTCTACGTGGAGAAGCTAACATCTGACATCATATGTGGTCTTCTACAAAAGACAAATTCACCACTTTACCCCACCCTTTGCATTTTTGTCTACTACTAGAGCGATCTTTTTGCTGAAGCACCAAAAGGAGAAGAATCAAAACAGAAGGAGGAGCAAGTCCCGATAAATGAAGGTAAGAACCAACTTTTGTCTCTGTAGTCCTGTCTATGCTGTGATTTATAACAGCTAGCAGGTAGTGTTTTGTTGCTTCCGAATTAGAAAGTCTGAAGTAGCAATTGTTGGCAGGTGTCTTCTCCAGTCGTAATAGAGAACAGCTCTGTTTTCTCTGAATTTTACACGTTTGTTCTCTGTGATTGCTTACACACACCCATTCTCCTGGAGCTGAAAAGATGTCCTTACTGATGTTGGCAGAGCTCACTGCATACACTAGGTTCCTGTTGCTGAAGAGTACTTTGCAGTATCCAGTGGTGGGTTTCAGTGGGGTCAAGATCAGAGACTGATGAAAGTTTAAGTTTCACATTAGCTATATAGCCAGACTCACCAAGAGTCTGATGACAATACATTCTGTACTGCAGCAGCTTTTGTTGAAGCATTGTATTTGTTGAATTTTCAGATATGACTTGGGAGTCTAACCCATTTTGTTTTGGGCATATTGTGTTGAAGTGGTTTAGAACGTGTGAATGTGAACCCTTGTAAATAATGCTGTGTGTAGATGTATACCGTATTTGTAAGCTTCAGTTTCATAGGCAAGTTTTAATGGACCACAAAAAGCTAGACTGTTCTTATATGCATCTGCAAAAAGACGGAAGTTCAAGGAGAATGTCTGAAGACTTCTGGGCTGTTGAGCAAAAAGTGGAGCTCAGAAGACTTCTCAGATTCCTATCTCTGTGGTAGAGTTCTAAAGGCTTTGACAGCATAAAGCAATGCATCCATTTGTATTGTACTTCCTATGATTTCAGCATCCTCTACAAAGTCCTTAAAGAAAGTTCCTGCAGGTGCAGTGTCTCTTTTCCCAGGTACGATCCATTCAATAGCAAATCGCTTCATGCACAAAATGCTCTTTTCTTTAAACCATACTGGGGAGCTTTTAAAGAAGAAAGCTATGAAAATACAGCAACACTGCATTGCTTGGTCACGTGCTTAATGACAAATACAGGCGCTTCTACCATGCTAAGCCTAACTTGCAGCATGCTTTATGTTTAATCAAGATTCTGTCAGAGCTCTGAAGGTAGGTGCCGATGGTGGGAGATAGCAGCAGCTGTCAGCTTCCGGAGTTATGCTAGCTTACTCTTAAGGACGTGTGTTACTTTAACTAGTAATAAACTGTTTAAGTGTGCAGTACACACAGTCACACCTTCCATCTATTCTCTGAGGAGGAAATGCATTTTGGTTTTTCAGATTTGATCATATTCCCTTAGGTTAGCAGAAGGACAGTTTAAATACAGTATTCAAGTTCCTCCTTTTGTGACACAAGTAAATAAAACCACTCATGTTTCTTCAGTTTTGATTATGAGGATCTGCAGACATGGAGAAGGAGCAGATCTATCACTCAGAGCTTTAAAAAAAAAAAAAAAAGCTAAGATGCTTGTTGCATATCTGACTTCAGTCTGAGCTATGAGAAGAAACGTACGTCCTCAGTCTTTTTGAATCAACTGAGTTACAGTAATTTCTGTCTCTGTGTAGGGTCTTTGCCTGAGTTACTTTAGCTTTAAGTTTTGCCCTTTATTAAGAAAGGCCTGGTTTAAGATAATAACTTCAAGTAACTGAGCTCTCAGCACACTTTTTAGAGTAGGAAGTATACACATCTAGCTTTTTTACTCCAAGATCAAAGGTACGTGTCAGCACTGGTCATTCTACATAATTGTAAGACTTGGTAGTAAAGCTGAAAAGAGCAGGTAGAGATTTTCTTTATCTTTTGTTCTTTCCTGGAGGTACTGTTGCATAAGCAGTGAATTTCCTATCATTCTAATGGTGTCCTGTTCAGTTCATCAGGAATTAAGTTGTATGTAGCATTTATTCAAAGCCTTCTGTTGCACCTTTTCAATACGTTGTAGGCAGGCTAAAGTCATCAGCTCATTTGCTCCTCAAAATCACTTGATGAACACATTCCCAGTGAACAGCTTGTTTAGGAACTGGAGAATGTTTAATAATTAACTAATCAATTTCTGTGGCTTCTGCGTCTGTATTCCTGTAAATCCCATGGCACTTCCTAATTGTGATACATTTTTTTTTAATAATGAACTGCTGCTGTGTTTCAAAATTCATGCAATCAGCAGAGTTTTAGCCAAATATCAGTTGTTCTACTCTTTCTACCAGCCTTTCAGTTAATCTCTTTCCTTCGCTGTTTCCAAATATCTATGTATAAGGAACAAAAAGATGGCTTAGAACCAGACTGCTTATTTTACCAAAAAAGGCTCAAAGTGTTTGCAGACAGTCTGTCTAAAGTATTCAGGGATCTTGGGACCAAACTCAGCCTCATACTGCGGTGCTATCAATGATTTTGCATGACAAGTACTGCTCAGAGCAGTAGAGAGCTCAGTCACCTGTCCTCCCCCCCCAAGCACCTTATTAATTTTATTTGTCCACAGTGGTGTAGCTTACTGGTTTGTAAAGTAGGATTCTGGTTTGGGAAGTCCATGTAGACAACAGGGTGGGACTGATGGATCTTCTAGCTTTAACACAGAAGCTGGCTGCTGTTTTAGATAAGATGAGCAGGCGTGAGGAAGAAGTGATTGCAGTGTGAGTGAGGGGCCATCTGTCTGTGACTTGTTTTTTTTCAGGAAGTTTCTAGCTAATGCTTTTGATAGACATTGTTGCAGTAATACATTAAAAGTTGCTGTGATAGAAACTATCTGCCTGGCTCCACTTAGGAAGGGGTAGCTTTTCAGTGACTCTGGCAGTGATAACTGTGTGGGTTTTTTCCTCCCATCTGACCTGCAGGAGGGAGTGATGTCTTTAGTTCCCCTGTAATTGTGGAAAAAGACAAGAAACCTGCAGCACGGAGCACAGAGAAACCTCCTAAACAGCCTGGGAAAGTTGTTCTGTTTGATGATGATGATGACGACTTCTTTATGGGAGCAACTAAAAAGCCTCCAGATCCAGGTACCTCTATATATGTGCAGTGGCAGGTTAAACATTAAAAGTCATCAAAATTCAAAATCATAGTAACCCATGAGTTACAAAATTTACACCTGTTTCACTGCTACTTAAGCTTTTTTTTTTTTGTTTGATTGTTATTGGCAACTCTTCCTCAGAGCGGTGTGGGATCGGTTTATTTGTACATGCTCTCCACTGACCTTACTCTCTTAGGGTGTTTGTTCTACTTCAAAGGCAGTATCTAGGCTTGAAGCAGGGAAATGGTACAGACTTTATTCACATTGCTTTGAGTCCCTGTGCTCAGCACTACCTATTGGCAGGCTCTAGGCCTTTAGAGTTGCCGACCTAATGCAAAACACCGCATTCAGGAATTTATAGGTGCCCGCTGACTCCAGCTTAATGCTTGTTGACTGCATTGTCTGTTACCAGTGCTCTCAGGTAAATGGTGTTTCACTTTGAGAGCTTGCCTAGTTTTTTCTCTTAAAGATCTCTGGTATTGGTCAGCTTTAAAAAGGGAGTATGGCATCTTTTGCGACTGCTGTCTCCTCTTGTTCAGTAGTGGCTGTTCTATTCTGTTCATTCCCTTTTCATTTTGTCTCTTAATGCAGTCAAGTCCACAGCTGACCTATTTGATGATGATGATGAAGGTGACTTATTCAAAGAAAAATCTACCATTCCTCCTGTGGCTGCCAGCACAAATAAAGAAACAGAAAGTCACCGGGAGACAGTCACAGCAAAAAAGGTAATGGAATATAAATGGATCATATGGTCAAGGTTTTAGAAAAAAGTTATTACTACAGCTGAAGTCATCTTTCCATGTAAAATGATACGGAAGCGCTGTATTTGTGAGGCAGAACTGGGTTCATAGAGTCTTCTGTGGCCAAACTGCTTCGCGGGTCCTTAAATATCTTTCGCTTCTCAAACTTTGGGTTTATTCAAGATTTTTTGTGTGGGGGCAGTGATTAGAAGAATCTTAATAAAGCAGGACTGAAGTGAGAGCGAAATGAGAAGTCTCTACTTTAAAAATAAAACAAACAACAACAACAAGAAAGATATTTATGAAGTTCATGGCTGGAAAGAAGCCAGCCTGACTTAAGAACCTTTGGTGTCAGGTTCTGTGCTGCAGAGACTGTTTGCACTTATACAGACCACAGATAAGAACTTTACCGGTAACCCATTGTTTGTATATATTTTAGGGTAAGAGTGTGGGTGTCATGGTTCTACCTAAGCACGTACAAACCTTTGAGTGTTCAAAAAGCTGCTTTTCAGCTGAAAACTCTAAGTTGTAGAAAGCTTTAAATGCTGTCATGAAGACACGTGTAGAATTTTGAGACCCTCTTAATGTACACTTTGCTTTCCTTTTCAAAGCAGTGTCTTGAGGAAAGTGGTAATGCTTTTTGTTTCTGTAACAGAGACTGTATGTGTTCATTGTATACATACTCACTGTCTAAGCAGTATATGAACATAATGAGCTACAGTGACTCTTCTCCCCTCCGCATTGGGAAGCATACAGTGCTAGGCATGCGTAATGCAAATTGCTGTAGGACTCTCTCCATAGTGCCTTATAAAAAGCACTTGAGAACAAAGCCCAGAGCCAGCTTCTATTTCTGGTGCACTGCAAAAGTATCTGTGGTCAGTGGAGCAGGAGTGATGATATAAGGTCAACCAAAGCCATTGCTCAGATCTTGTAGCACTTACCTTTCCTGGAGGAAAGCATGAGAACTGATTCAGCAGCACCACTCCTGCTCTGTCAAGAAATAAGGCTATTTTATACTCCAGGTTTGCTGACAGTAGTGTTTGGGTCTGGAATCATTCTGACTTTAATGGCAATATAGCTGGTGGCAGGCTTGGGCTGTTCTTTGCTAATACAGGAAATGATGGCTGGCACAAACTGCCCTCTTTCTTTTCTAAATATGGCTTAAAAAAATCATTTTCCTTTAACTCACAATGGGTCCTGGTATGAGTTGCTGCATACATTTTCTGCTGAGAAGGAAGGTGGTGGGAGAGGAGGCCTATGTCAGGAGCCTTTGCATAGCTTTGGCTGAGTAAGAGTTGCTCACGCAGCACGTGTGACTTCGGCTTGTGGATGTTAAGCTTATGTCCTTTTGACTGCTGGGACAGCATCCAGCAGAAAGGGACATATAGTGTGCCTGTCCTTACTGACTCTGAATGGGTGCAGATGCAGTGTTTTTCTTTGTCCTAAAGAGTCAGCCATCTTCAGGTGATGACTTCAAGCCTTTATCTGAAACACCTCAAAGGAAACAGAGGGGCCTCTTCTCTGATGAGGAGGATTCTGAAGTGAGTATCTCTTAAATAAATCACTACAAAAATCTTTGGGATCTGGGTCACCCTGATTTCAGTCCACTGGTATGTGGGGGACTCTTTGTTTATCTGTAAGATTGGGAACTCTGACATCCGTGCATCTGCTTCCAGCCTTTCTGAAAGTTCCTTCTTGCTCCAAGAGTGAAATCTGTGAGAACTTCTTCCACAACGCTAGAAACCTGAACTTGTGTGGTACATACAGGCATAAATTAAGTCTGATGGCAGGGGGGGGGCGGAGGATGAGGAGAGCAGCAAATCAAGAGCAAGAATTATGAAAGACTGCATGTGTTTAATCTTGTGTCCTGGACTTCCAGCTAGTAATTAATCTGCAAAGCTGAGGGAAATCCCTGTGGAGTTTTAGGTGGTTGGCACATCTGAAGAACAGTCTTTTCTGACCTCACAGACACACTAAACATTTTTTTAAAGGAAGAACACAAATGTCCCATTTAGAGTTCTTAAGTGTAGATTTTTCTTTGGTTTGTGCAGGACTTGTTTTCATCAAGTAAAACTGTGAAGTCAAAAGCTACATCTCTCCCCACCAGCAAGTCCATGACAAAAGCTCCACTCTCCTTGTTTGATGATGATGAAGAGGTAAGTACCACTTCCTGATACTGCCTGTGTATGGGAATCCTCCTGCCCATCCCGCTGCAAATGCTTATAAATGGAGCACTAAATTTAGAGCACCAAATTGATCATCTTACACTATGTAACAGTTCTGTGCATGTGGACAGCATCATGGAGGAGAATTGAGCAGGTACTCTTGTGGGTTCTTCATATCTTTAGTATTTCAGTCACTGCATGTCATCTCTGGACCTAACCACTAGGAACATTGTCCCTCTCATATGGCTAAGGAACACTGAGATATAGAACTGATATGAGCTTAGAGAAGCTGCTTTATCCTGGCCTGTGGTAGCTAGCCACATGGGTGACTTCTTGCTTCCCCTGTGTCATGGCTGGTGAATTTCTTTTTTTTTTTTTTTTTTTTCTCGCTTTTCAGTATGTAAAAAATTTTGGCTGCTAGTGCAGAGATTGAGATGAGAGCACAGTTTGTGCAAGAAGCTTTACAAATCTGGATTAGTGTGTGCTTTCCTTATCTTTTGTACCCTCTTCTTCCTCCCACACACTCTCTAGAGAGCTTTCAACTCTGGGCCTGCAGTCTTCATGGTGAGTTAAGTTACACTATAGTTTTAATGTGAGGCAAACAGGAGTCCTATTTAGAGCCATAAGACCAGGAACTTCTGCAAACTTGAGATAATGGTCTCCTGTTCAGGAAGGGACTGCTTCCAGCTCACCCCCTTTCTGACTAGGGGCTGTTCACAGAAGTAACCAGCAGGATAGTGAAACATTTTGTAATACAGTAGAGTCTGTGGTGTCTGCCAGGAAGGTCATGTTATGGAACTGAAGTTCAAGTTGAGTAAGGAAAAGCATAACTAAGTGTTATGTAGTGAAGTCAGCATCTGCTTTTGTATATTCTGATATCCGTATAGTAATCTGGATACATGTCTTCAAGTGAAAAGTTGTGGTTCTCGCTCAGTGGTAGTGGTTCAGCTTGCCTGTTGCCCATCCTTGTAGAATGGGATTCATTCTCCATTTCACTGCATAGATGTAGAAATTGTGCCCCATTGTTTTAGCTGTTGTGCAACAGAATTGCTGTGTGGTGGTTTTTGGACAATCTGTGGGCCAAAATCAGGCTATGCACTTACAAGTCTCTGGTCTATCAGATGTTGCGTGCATGGAATTCCCTTAACCACAATACTGTATCACACTTGAGAATGCCTTCAGAAAGGGTTCATGAAAAAAATGTTTCTCTCTCCTTGTCATCTGAGAAGTGGGTGGCAACAGTGTCTTGCATGCTGATGACTTCTCAGTGAGCTTTTCATCGTGGCTTTGTTTTTAATTTTTTTTTTAAGGATCTCTTTGGTGTAGTACCTGCCAAGAAGCAACAGGAAAAGCCCCTGGAAGAGAAAGCAAAACAGTCAGAGCCACTCAAGAAAGCTTCCAGCTTATTGTTCAGCAGTGATGAAGAGGTACTGAAGAGAAAGACTTGGATGAAACGGGTTACTAGGTTTTACTACTGGACAAAGCATAAAACTGTTGAGATAGGAACTGGTCAGACTCTACTGTGTCCACGTGCCCTGGCTACCTCATTCCTGTGACTTGTTTGCAGCTGAGGAAGCTGATGCTTGGCTCACACTAACTCGGGATATGGGTAACAGAAGTGATGTAGAAGAGATAATCAGTACTTTCAATGTAATTTATAGAAAGATTAATAACAAATGGAGGAGGCTGCTGCCAACAAGCCTGACTTAAGAACACTGAAAGAGGAAAAAATGGTTTTCCTTCCTCTTACTGCTTTAATTTCTGTGAGGAAAGTTTAACAATTCTAGATAGGTATGTTTTTTTTGTTTTTGTTTTGAAGTCTGGGGATGGGAAAGATGAAATGTAAATTATGAGAATTCCTAGGAACCAGCACTCTGTTAGGGATAGATTAGGTGTTGTCCTACATCTTAATCGAAAATCAGAGGCACTAAGTAACTAAAAAGTTGTCTAGAAAGTCTCTGAATTTACTCGCATAAATAGGATGACTGCAGTTTACACTGACCTCCCTTCATGAGAGCAGCTATAATAGGGGAAAGTATGTGTACACTGTTGTGCAGGCAAATATCATATGCTGAAAGGTGGCCAGGCCCTCAACAAAACCTGAACAATGCCAGATTACAGTGGCTAACACAAAGGCAGGAAAAGAAACTGGTAGAGAGACGCAAGGACTGCCAAGATGCTGAACTGTTTCTGTTTATAAAGAAGATGTGAAAGTGGCTTTGACCAAGACAAAAGAAAACTTAAAGGTTCCTTATTTTTAAGGAACACTGGAATGTCTCCAAGCCACCTAAACTTCCTTCAGAAGATAACCGAAAAGAGGGCCCTGCAAAATCAGCTAGCACCATCAGTCATGCTAAAGCTGTGAAGAAGACAAGTCTCTTTGAAGAAGAGGATGAGGAGGATTTATTTGCGATCACTAAAGAGAGGTGAAAATCCTTTGGGGGGAAACAAGACTGTTTTTTTCAGAACAGCCCAGCACTGTTCTCAAAACCTGACAGAGCCAGGCATGTTGCAAGTGTTGTCTCTTGTTAGCGTTGCTGAGGAGGAAGTAGAGATGTGTGAGTGGGCTGGGCTGGGCTCTTTCACCTATTTTATATCTATGATGGATTGTTTTCCTTCCCACCACTGAACTGGGCTCCCCATTTCCCTGCCTCTGATAACTTCTTGACCTTTTTCATCTTCGCTTTGCAGAAAGCTGTACAGATGACAGGGGATGGTGGTAGAATTGTTGACATGGTGAGGAAACAGAGTCCTGTATCTGGGACCAGACTGTGCAAATGAAGTTATACTTCTTAAACAGATGCAGTACATGGGCCCTGAAACTTTTGCATTGATCTTCTACTTTTTTCCTCTCCTTCACTGCAGCCAAAGAAAGCCACAGAAGGTATCGCTGCTATTTGAAGATGATGCTGTTAATGGAGAATCACTCTTCAGTTCCCAATCAACGCTACTTCCTTCAGCTGCTAAGGCCACAGTGGTACCTTATCTTTCTTTTAAAAATAACACAGAACACTTGCATAGTGTTTTCATAGGATATCTTCCTTGGTAGGTAATGTAAGCCCAACTTGTGTTAGACAATAGTAGTTCTAGCGAACTTGGAATGGGATGAGGGCAGACAATGTAAAATTTCTTACTACCATCAGCCTAAGAGAGATTTCAAAATTTTCTTGGTCATCAACCCTAAACTTGTTTAGCTTATGCTAAAAGCCCTTCCTGAGTGTGTGTTAAGAGCTCTCAGCTGTAAAGTACCATTAACAGGAACAGATGGCTTACTGCTGACTGTGAAGCTGGGATTTCATCCTTTGTGACACCTCAGCCAAGCTGACTGGCCCTCTGTGGAGGGCGCTTATGCTATCCTCTGTCTGGTGAGCTTAACCCATAGTGTGCTGCTTGTCTGGTTGTGTTTTGTAACTGGAAGTAGGAATTGCGATAGTTTAATGCAGCTGTATCTGTAGGTCTCCCTGCACTTGTGTGCCCCCACTCCCTAATTTTGCTTTTCTGGTTACCAGGAAGACAGTTGCCATAAACAAAATTATAATTCTTGGCCTTGCCTTTTTCAGGTTGGGTTAAGTGTAGGCTTGGGAATAGGAAAAGAAACAGGCAAGCCACTGTCTGCCTGCTGGCAGTCTCAGGAACCAGTGCACTAATTAAACAAGATTCCCATGGCATCTGCTGTAAGCTTGCAACTGCTTCCTGGCACTCTTCATTCAGTCTTAAGAGCCTATAATACTAGAAATCAAAAGTCACAAACCAGGATGTCCCATGGGAGGAAAGCAGAAGATGTCAAGCATGTTGCTGGTGTCCATGTAGACTCCTGCAGACAGCAAACTGAGTCTGCTATCCCATGGCAGTATGTGCTTCCTATATACCAAACAATTTTGTGTCAATGGCATTCTCTTACTTTTGCAGGAGAAAGTCAAACCAGCACAAGCACTACCTTTGTTTAAGGACGAAGAAAAGGAGGAAAAGGAAGATCTGCTAGATGTGGCAAAGTCTAACCAGGTAGAAGATATGTTGTGGTCTTTAGAAGAGCCTGCAGCAGTTCCGGTGCCTAGAGGAACAGATGTTGCAGGGCAGCATACAAAGGAAAAAGTGAGGGATTTTCTTACATTAATCTGAAGTTTGGCAAAGGTTCAGTTTAAAAATGGGACAGCACTGTTCTGGGACAGAATTCTTTTTCTGGATTGTGTCTGCGATTGCTAGGGAGAGAATAACTCAATCTTACTTTAGCAAAATCACTTGGTCAATCAGACAGCAAATTGATTAAATGGCATTTAAATTTGTTTTCCAAGTGGCATACACGAGAGGTTTGTGTTTTGGGTTTGTTTTTTTCCCCCCCTCCAGACTGAGTGGGACAACCTTTATTCACATTCGTAGAGCTCTCCTTTCAAACAGCAGATAGCCTATACTAATGCATAGGCTTTGTAAAGCTCAGTAATTTTATTGTTTGAGCATACTGTCTGATGAATTATAAGTGGTGTTGGTAGCTGTAGAAATGTGCCTCTCAGGATTGTGAATTTCTCCTGGGCAGCACTGTTTACAGAATTAGATGTGAGTGCGTTATTGAAGAAGCTTCAGCAGAACTCTTGGGCATTCTCCTACTAAGTGATTGTTGGGGAATTACCAGCTGATGGGTTTCCAGGGTACTGTTATCATGCTTTGTTCTTTCCTGAGCACATTCAGTGTTCAGGTAGTGCTGCCCACTCCAAGGAATCTCAAGTTGTGTGAATTAGGTATCCCATAGACAATGGCAAAACTGCTGAATGCAGCCTTGCAGAGCAGACGCAACCTGACTTATAGATGGAGAGGAAACCTTATGCAGAAAGGTTCTTATCAACAGCACTATGGTGTAGGGTACCAGGAGGAAACCTGTGTTACTTTCAGAGCCGTAAAGTGTGTTCTTTTCTTTATCTACTGAAATGTATCTTGATAACCTGCATGTTGCTATTCTGTCTGCTTGGGACAAATGAATTCAACTTAGTTGTCTGCTATGGTACCAGATTGCAGAACTCTGACCACTGTTGGCATTTAAACAATAAAGCTTAGCGTTTTTTGGGGCAAACCTGAACTAAGTAAGAGCTTGACATGTTCGTTTATTTATTTATTTTGGTGGAGCCTTCTGCAGCAACATCCTTGGAGCCAGTCAGCAATTCAGATCTCTTTGCAACGTCACCACCAGTTCTGGAGAAAGATGTCAAGACCCAAGCTAAGAAAGTGTTAAGCTTGTTTGATGAAGAGGAAGAAGAGAGAGTGGAAGATGATGGCATTAAAAATGCACAGAAAGAAGTTGGTGTGGTGAGTATAGGGAAGTTCTTGAACACTGGGAAATAATATTTCTGCCTCTATACCTCTCCTATTCTAGGCAAGGTTTTGTTTTTACCCTCCTTTCTCTTCAAGTTATGCAGTTTAATCTTTCTCAATTTTTAAACTTCCAAATTTTTGGATGAGAAATGGTTCCTACACTTCCCCATGATCCTGAATCCCGCTAAATTTTTCCATCCCAATAACTCGAAAGCATTTTGTTGTGTGCTAGTTTTAAAAATAAAAATAATAATAAAAAAAAAATAGGGGTGTGTAGAGTTTGGAGCCTTGTAGTTTATCCCTCTTTTAATAGTAGTACAGTCTGCTTGCTGCATACGTGCCTGCAGACTTAGGATTAAGATGGCTCTAGCTGAAGCTATGTTTAATTCTGTTTTTCAAGCATGTGTTCACTGTTTTAAAAAGCTTCCAGTTGCCATATTCTTGCTGTCTGGCTTTCCTGATGTAGCCTATGTCATTCAAGAGGTGGGCTTTGAATCTTCAGCAGCAATATCTGTGAATTTATGGCAACGTTCATATTTCTGCTTGATAAAGCTACACCAAACTTTGTTCAGTAAACTTGAAATCATGTCTGAATCTACATACTATATATGTATACTATATTGTATACCACAAGTTTTCATCATCTTATTGTAACCTTGTAAATTGTCAACACCAAAGGCTATACACACCTAATCAGAAGTCCCTGGAGCTGAATGAAACAGATGGCTCTTAGACAAAAATCCATGTTTATAGTTGTCTCTAAGTTAAAATGGATTGTTAGCTTCAACACTTATTTACCTGTTGTGAATGTATCTTGTTTTTTGGTGGGGGGTGGTGGAGGGGGCGCTTTGGGGACGGACACATTGTGAGATGGTTGCAAGAAGCCCCATCTGCCCTATGAACTTGGGAAAATCCAAGTCCTTTCAAAGCTTTCCTAGAAAGCAGTCAGCATGTAACAGCCATGGAGCGATCAAGGTGCTGAAATGCGTAATCATGCAAAACTCACAATAGATGATTTAGGAACCTAATCTTTTTGATAGGGAAATCTGAAAGGTGCTGTTTCGAGTACTCGTCTCAGCTTAGTACATGTTTCATGTGTGGATGCTACTAGATGTCTATCAGGTCTACGTGTGTCTAGGTGTACGCAGCAGTTCTGGTGCTCTAAAAATTTGACCTGGCTTTTGATGTAAAGTTAAAGCTGATGCATGGAGAGGCTGAGAATGAAGCAGTAATAAAAAAAAAAAAAAGTAGAACAGGAAGAGTGGACCAAAAATGGTGTGCTTGGAAACTAGCTTTAGAAACAGCGTTACTGGTTGGTTTGCCAAATTGTGGAGGGCTGATAAGGTGACCCTTTTGACTGTCAACTTTCCCTGCCACTCAGGAGCGAAGTTGAAAGTACATGGTTTTGCTAAAGGCAAACATTATGTTCTGTTCTTCATTATGGGGCTGCATTTGCTTTAAAGGGAGGAGAATGGGGATTCTATCAACAACAGCAGCTTTGCAGGGCTTCAACTTTGTCTTTTTTTTTCTTTTTTTTTAATTAAAGGTAGCTCAGGAAAATAACCAGATTCTCTTCTTCTCACTTCTGTCTTGCACCCTCATTTGAAAAATTCAAGGCATAAAAGTGTCTTACTAAAATATAAACCTTACTGTACACTCATGATACCATACTGAAAAACTTTTCTTCCTCCTATGGAAGCATAACAAATAAATAATAGAAGCTGGCTTTCAGGTCAGCAGACAGGTGCATTTTGGTTAATGTCTCATAAAAATGAACTGTTAATGCACATATTTACATTGTAGGTTTTGCAAATTTGGTCAAAGTGAAAAATACATTTGGTAGTTAAAGTTGTATTTTTGTTATCAGGACTGTAGTGTAGCCTCAGGTGAATTGTAACCTGCTTTTTCACTAGGCAAATAAACCCATGAACTAGATGTCCTCCATAACGAAAGGGTTTTTCATTGTGTGGGCCTTTCTCCTCTCCTTTCAGTCTTCTGAGAAAAGCACTCGTCCCAAAAGCACTGGAGTCTTTCAAGATGAAGAACTTCTTTTCAGTCACAAACTTCAGAAGGACAATGATCCAGACGTTGACCTCTTTGCCAGCCCCAAGAAGTCGATGGTGAGTTCAAAGCCGTACTCTGAACCTGCTATTTAAAAATGCTCTTTGAAGTGTGCAGCCTACCAGTGTTCCTTGTTTGAACACAGCTTAAAAGTCCCTGATCTCTAGGGATGGCCAAGTACTAAAATCAGTTCAGGCATCACGGGCAGAAGGAGATGTGCTTTTGATCTGTGACACTTTTTCATTTTTTATTCCTTCTCTCTTCAGTCTGCAAACCGTATCCTGAAACCATCATCTGGAGGAGGGCTTTTTGGGGATGACGATGAGGATGATCTCTTCAGTACCGCTAAAACAAACCCTCCGGTATCTGGTCCTCTACTATAAATGGCTTCTGTAAAAGACCTTGGAAAGAAGTGTTTAGAAGGGATTTTTTTCCATATGTGTTCCCACAAGAAATGAAATGACTTAAAAAAAAAAATCTTTTTGAGAGAATAGAAATAGCACATGTGACCCTGAAGACATAGGGAACAAACAGATGCAGTCGATCTCCCAAAGCTGGGATTTGAGGATTGGATTCTTTTCCTCTTTGTGTACCACTGGGATGGGCTTAGGTGTTAGAGAACCCACCTGAGCAGAAATCAGAGTAGTAGAGTTGCATTTGCATTATTCAGGGTCTGAGTGGTTTAACAGGTAGTGGTAGTCTGGAGATGGTAAAACTTCAGCTTGCAACTTTTCTGCTCCAAAGGGCAATGAGGTTCTTTAGGCTCAGCATGCTTTGTGGAGAGCTAGCACTAATGGCCAGCCTCAATTCTGCCTGTCCAGGTTACGGATAGCTAAGAACTAGCAACCAAGCTGTGAAAAAAGGATGTAAAAAATTATACTTCCTTCACTGAGGCATTCGCTGTTCATATGGCCCTATTTGACCACTGCAATAAGAAGTGGCTTGAACCACTTCTACAGTAGTTCAGATGAACCTGTTTTAATTTGCACTGTAGTGGACTAGCTGTGTAGGTACCTGTAACCTGCTTTTTCTGTTCCATCTTCCTGTGACCGGCTACTTCTTCAAGGTATAGCTATGCTTTCAGCAAAAACTGAGATTCACATACTTGCATATCACTGAGAAGTCTCTTAGAGTAGACTTAATTTTTTTTGTTAGTTTCCAAAACAGAGTTTAGAGCTAAGTAGGTGGTTTTACTAGCTTTATAAAGATAACAAGGGGAAACATCTGTTACTTCAAAACAACCTTTTAAATGGAAAAGAACAGGGAATAAATGTGATTGTGTTTTTCTTTTCAATAGGGTTAACAGTTTGGATAACAAATCATGATTGGATATCTAGTGCAGGAACCACAGATCATTAGTACAGTGGTAGATTGTTGATCTTAAACTCATAATTGCCTGGCAGCATCACTCTGGGGAAAAAACAAGCTGACTGTTTTACCCTGAAGAATACAGACTGTATACAGCTCGCATGTTCCTTTTTATCTTTATTTTTTTTGTCTAATAATAATTACCAAAAAAAACCAACATTCAATAACTACTGCATGAGCCCTGGTTTTAGAAACAGACTCTCTACAGAACAAAACTAGATCTCTACTTTAAGACTTTTCATCTTGCATTGTGTTTCTGTCTACTCAATGATATTCTAGTTCTTGCCAACTTGTAATATTAGCAAGTGAAGTTTCTCTTTCCTGTGATTCATGCATGACTGAGCCTTGCTCTATGACTTAATGTCATTAAAGTCTGCAGATTGGTTTAATTTAAGGTAATGAATGTGTTAATAAAATGCTCTTGATCACTAGTTGGTATTCAGAGTGCGAGCAGCTGCAGTAATGAACTGGACTACGTTACGGGTGGTTTGAGGTCAAAGTCCTAATATGTGTTCTAAACTGCTACTCTAAATGTATTTACAGTTTAACTAAATTGAAGCCAACTCTTACTTTAATCTATTTTCAGGTCTTTAGCTGGAAGTTAGGCTAGAAAACTGGCAATATTTCCTGGAAACTCTTTCTCTGAGGACTGTAGAAGGGGTGGTCTTAGCTAATTAGTGCTTGGCAGCTATGTACAGAGCCTGCTTGCTTGAAACCATAAAAATAGCAGTGTTCCTTAGCTATCTTTGTGCTTTTATTTTCCCCACTGTCCTGTGTATGAGGACAGCATATGTATGCATTTGGAAGCTCATCCAAACTCACTTTATTTTTCATTAGCATAGATAACAAAGGCTTGGGTAGGTTAAAAGTATGGGCGAGTAGAAGGCCCTTGTCATTGCAGACCAAAAGGCAATGCCTGTGCATTGCAGACTCGAAAGATGTGGGTAATTTTCTTTGCAAATAGAAGTGAGATCCTAAAAAGCTTTGCTCGTTTTGTTGTTCTATAGACTGTGCTTTTTACCAATTCATGTAGACTTGTGCTCTTAATGCTTTCAGAAAATAGTGGAGAAGAAAACGGTTAAAACCAGCTCTGGCCCTTCCTTGGAGAGCTGTAACCTTCTGGAAAATGCTTTAAGTGCCAAACAAGACGAAGCTCTGAAGACAGTAACTACAGAGGCAAGTAATGAAATCTTGTGCGTTGGACAGCATGCCCAGGAAAAGGAGATGTTTTAAATAAGTCTCCTGAAAAGATCAAAACTAATGCCTGAATTCACTGGCTGCAAAGCTGCAGAAATGCTAAGCAGAAGTTTAAGTTAACTGCAAGAAGTTTAAATGCTACTGATAGTGTTTATTACCTACATGCTTATGAGGGCAAAGTCCAAGGCAGTGAAGAACTAGGCTTCAGGTGCAGTTTGATGGAAAATGTGATGTGATTTGATCACTTGCTCATTCTTTGAAGTGCCAGTGTCTGCTGGAGTGAATGTGATCTTTAAAGTATAGGTAGGCTTTCTCAGAAAGGAGATCATGGCATACAGCACAAATCTGGCTGTTGAGAATCTTTTCTTGGAGGCTTGAGAATGAGCAAACAAGACTCCTACTTCTATTCTTAATCTTGCAGAACCAAGCATCTCACAGAGAGGCAGTCTGGATCTGAATTCTGGCTTGTGTCTCATCAGAGCTGCTTGTTTGATTTCCAGCTGTAGGAAATGAGCTTTTCATCTTCCGGNGGGGGGGGGGGGGTGTTTTTTTTTTTTTTTTTTTTTTTTTTTTGCCTCCTGGGCTGAGGAACACAGAGCAAGCCTGTCATCCCTTTTGGTGAAGTACTCTTTGATGTGGAGAACCATGCTCGTTTTCCCTTTTTTCGTAGCTACTGGTAGCCTAGAATGGTCTCAGCCTGGGTAAGGTTCAGCCAAATCGCATGTGCATTTAAATGGAGAATAACCTCAGGCAGCAGGATTCCTCTGTCATGCTGTCAAGGCCCCCAAAACAGTGTCCAAACCCTCAGTGACTGCCCAGTCACACCAATGGCAGTACAGCCCAGCTCATAGAACCATGGTATATCAGACACCTGTAGAGAGCAAGCCCTGGATGAACACTTTCATTGATTTGGTTTATCTATGAGTCCTAGAATTGATCCAAGTCTTCAGGCCACACAGCTGTTCTTGCTCATTTAGTCTGCTGGTGGTACTTATTGTGTATTTGTGGTACTGATGCCTGCTTTCTTTAGAGGAGCACTCCCTTCTCAGAAGCTGTTTTTCTTGCAAGCTGAGAGGTCTGATTTTGTAACCCTCTGTGGCCCTATTATAACCAGTCACAAAGAGAAGTCCGTTGTATCATGATCTGGCAGCATGGCCTCAGAGGATCTTAGGGGAGGGGATAAGCAAGGAGGGAGGGTGACTGTCACAGTTGGATTTGATTAGTGTTGTGTGTGATGTGGAGAAAATGGAAGTTGTAGGGTTACTATGGCAAAGCATGATATTGGATAGAAAGATAGTGGAACGAAAATGTCGTAATGAAGATGGGGCTATGACGCAGGGAACTGAGAAGTTGAAAATTGAATGACTATAGCTCTGGTACTGGAATGTGTGTTGATAACAAGGTATCTCCAGAAGAAGATGGTAAGCAGTGAGCTGATTCCTTTCTACAGATGTATTAAAATGTACGCTATGGTCTGGTTGAAGATGTTGATATTAACTTGTCCAGCTGTTGTTTAATCCAGTGTAATTTTGTGCAGAAATCTACAGGTCCTGTTCCCATTAAAACCAAAGAGCCCTCATCTCGGATTGGAAAGTTACAAGTAATTACTTTATTGGCATTTTGACTTTCAAAAAAAAAAAAAATCTTCCTTGCCTCACTGATGGCTCTCCCTGAAACAAAATCTTTTTACTTTTCTACCTTACTCTTGCAATTTTTTCATTCAGATGACATTCTCTATTGTTACTTTTTCTGTATTGCACGTTTAACATTATTTCCCCCTCCTCACCTTTCAGACCTGACTATGAGCTGTGCTGTTTAACTCTATTTGGGGGCAGAGGGTGGGCTGATCTTTGGCCTGCTATTCTTCTAAGTGCTATTTTAATTATGTTCAGAGACTTCCTTCTTCTGATATGAAAAATCTAATAACTTTTCTATATCACAGTATCTCTCTAATGCCAGAACTAGTCTTTTCCTCAGACAGGATACTGAGCTACATAGGTTTTTATCTGATGTAGAGTGGCCACGCTGTTCTTGAAGCTCTCATACAGGATAATAGCGTTGGGCACTCCACAGATTTAGTGAGACAGATGATGTGGGAGATGCAAAAGTGAGTAAATGTGAGAGAGGCCAGGTACTTTCAGGAGTAGAACTTGAATGCCTAAACACAGTAGTTCTTGCCGCTTCTCTGGAGCCATGCTTGCTCTTGAGCAGTATTAACATGATCTCTTTGTGTTTGTGTGTGTGTGTGTGTTTTTTTCTCTGTTTTGTAGGCTAACTTAGCTATTAACCCTGCAGCCTTACTTCCTGGTGCAATGCCTAAGGTCTCCAGTGTAAAGTCCCCATTGCCAGTTTTGGACGCTCCACTGAATGAACCCAATGATGTACAGAACAGCGAAGCCTTTCCTGCTGCGGCAAACAATGAAGAACTAGGTGTAAGCTTTGATCAGCCTATGCAAGCGGATACCTTGCACAATGCCAATAAGGTAAACTTGGTATTTAACAGGATAGAAAAGGGGATTAAAAACACAATCTTTGTCCTCTTGCAGAAACCTGTGTTTTGCCATGCAAGTTCTGCTAACAGTGTAGTCTATCCAAATCTGAATAAAGGTGTGGAAATCTAATCCACTATGCCAGACCAATGAAGAGAAGGTCAAGTTTACTGCATTCTTAACTCTGTAAGGCGTTTATGTATATTTATGTGCCTTTTTAAGGTACATGTTTATGTCCCCTAAGTAGTGTTTCTCTCTTTAGGTTGGAGGTATTTTAGCCTAACACCTTGTTCTGTGTCAAAAGATGCCAGCCTGAAAAACATAAAGAAGGCATTTCTCTATGCTAAGTATAAAATATATTATAGGCAGCTGCTGTGGCAAGATGTCAGGGATGTGTCACTACTGTAGATTGAGCTTTATCCCTTCTGTGGGTAAAAGTGTCATGATGTCCTGAACTGTCATTCTGAAATCTTTTTCAGACAAACTCAAAAACAAACAACCAAAAAAACCACCACCACCTTAAATGAACAAGAAACACACAAAACAAAAAAACAAACAAAAAACCCCAACCACAAGCAAAGAAGTTATAGCTTTTGAAATGGCAGATCTCTGCCTCCTGGCTCACTTGTTCTTCATTCCTACCTTTTTCTTAATGGACTGCAAAAGGCATATTCTACTTAAGGATTTAATGGTTCTTTTAAAAAAAAAAAATGCTTGAACCATATAGTTAAGACTTGGTCTGGGTATTTGATTTATAAATCTCTTGGATTTGCTGAGAGTAGTGATTGGAACAAGGTAACTTAGGATCTTAACATTGGTTGATTCTTTCTTTCCTTAATGATGCTGGGTCTGTTCATTACTAGATGAGAAGTAGAGATGACTTGGGAAGATGCAGCAGCTGTCACTGTAATGGCTGCCATGACCCCTTAATGTCAAATGAATTTGAAGCTCGTGCATCAGATTAATGCATTCCCATGTAGGAATTGTTGGTTACAATAGCAGTGTGTCCTGCACAGCAGACAAAACCCGCTATCATGGTACTTTCAGATAAATAGGCTTGCAAAAGGGTAGCGTTTCGGTAGCTGCATAAGGTCAACCTTGAATGTTCATTTTAGCATAGTGATGATGCATGTTTGCTTACAGAAGTAATCTGGGGAGAGACATCTCATAACTGTAGTAAATGATTTTTTTTGTCTTAGGCTACATGTTTTAATTTTGGCATGTCATTGCTTCTTGAACCTTTCAGTTTTGAATTTAAGTTGTAAATGTATGCAGCCAAATGCACTTTTTTTTTTTTTTTTCCCAAAGACTGGACCAAATTAACCCACCCAGCATTCTGGCTCTTCTTTCAAAGAACAGTGTATAGATCAGGGACCATTCTTTCAAATGCATGTCCCTTCCACCATAATTTTCCTGGTTTTCAGACATGTTCTGATTGGTGCAGCCCCACATTCTGAAGGCACATGGCTCCTTTACACTGTGTTTAAAGCATATCCATCCAGATTGTCCATCAGCTCCATCACAGCAATTAATAACAGGGAAGATGAGGTGTACTGATCTGTTTGCTACCTGTGTGAATGCTCCTGCCCATGTGGTGTATGGTAGAGGCTATAATGGAAACTTATGGGGGGACATGTCTTCTTTAAAAGTAATGAAATTAAATGGAAAATGTAATTGGTCATGACTTAGACTAAATGTGCACCACAGAAGTCCCTGGATTAGCAAACTGTCAGATTAATTAAAGTAATACCTAAAGACAGGGAGTTAGTGACTTGCTGACCTGTGTTGTGACTCTCTACTTGCAAGTGCTGTTGCTTTTGCACCCCAATCCTACCTTCTGTGAAATTACTGGAGAGTGTTAAATCAAAAGTCCTGATTTATTTTCTGAACCTTGCTGCAAGCTACACCAAGCTTGAATGTCCCACTTGTCTATCTTCCCCCTTTCTGCAAAATGGGAAAGAGAGTGGATAATGCTGAGATGATGATGATGGTTCTTGCTGCCTCTCCCTCTGAGCAGACACTGATTTAGTTTCATCATTCCTTGATCAGGATTCACAACTGAACATTTGCTTAAATGTACAGGTAGCTGTTTAAGTTACTTAAACCAGCATTATAAGCAAAACTTTGAGTTAATTCAGTTTCAGCGTGCCAGCATGAAATGGGTAATGCATGTTAATTTGCAGTATTATGAAGGCAGACAAAGTGTTACAAGGGAACCAATCATGAATCCTAACCTGTCTTCCATAAAGTGTTTTTTTTTTTCCCTTCTCTACAACCCTGCTCTGCTTTTACTCTTTTCTTGCAGACCAGGATCAAGGTTACAGGAAAACGAAGACCTCCTAGCAGAATGGCTCGCCGTCTAGCTGCCCAAGAGTCTGGTGAGAGTGAGGAGGTGGACAGTGCTAAAGAATTGCAATTCTCACTACCAAAACAGAGCTCAGCAATAGAGAATGTAAAGGAGCCTGTTGTTACTGAAGTAGAGTCCAAGGAAAATGGTTTTCTTTCTGGCTTGTCACTTCCGGCTCATGGCAGCATTCTGTCTGCTAGGACAAACAAAATCCTTTCTCCAGAATCCACAGACCAAGGAGATGATATATTTGAATCGGAAGACCTTTTTGCAAGCAGCTCAGCATCCAGAACAGCTGCACAATCAAAGCTGAAGGAGGAAATGCCAGACAGCGTGGCTAACATACCCATTAAGGGCAGGGAGAAAAAGCCTGATCTGTCTGTTCTGAGTAATCAGGACAGCAGTGATCTCTTCCAGACTGTACAGCAAAAATCTTCATCAAAAAGCAGCCCTATACCTTTTTTGGAGGAGGAGGAAGATTCTCTTTTCACCTGTCAGAAAACTGGAAAGAAAGGGTTGAAATCTTCTGTCCGGCAAGCTGTTGACCCTACTGCACAAGATATCTTTGAGGTAATGGTTGAGGCTTGCTGGAAGGAGTAGGGGGGAAAGCCTGCCACCTTGGCTTTTTTGATCCCCAGGGCCTTATGCAGAAGCTTCTGCCTAAACACAGGCTGAATGGAGGTTGCTGTAGGATGGGGGTTGTGCAGGATAGCTAGTGAAGTAAAGTGTCAATCATACTCTGCTAGTGGGCAACAGAAACCCCTACTGGGCAGCAGAAACCCTTTCTTTGGGTGTTCATCAGTTTATTAGCAAGTGTGGATTAAAAAGTGGAGCCTTAACACAGAGCAGACACATCAGTGAATGTGCTGTGATGACATGCCTATGATTATGACCTTTTTCAGAGTAATAAGGTATTTGGTTCTTATCTGTTACCCGCATGTTCAATGCACAGTAGCTCAAATAGATCTTTCAAAAAAGGAATAAAGTTGGCAGGCTGGAGAGCTGATACAAGCATCTCTGTGTTGTACTTGACCTGTACACAATACCATAGTAGGGCACTTCTGCTTGGGGACAAAGGACTGAAAATTCTCAGGTTTGAGAAGCCGAAGGCCATCGGTCTTCTAAACGTCTTAGCTGCTGTGTACAGGTAATGACTATTCTCTTGAAGTGTACTGTGTATTGATGATCTCTCTATGCTTTGCTTGAAGGATGATATATTTGCTACTGAGGCAATTAAACCAATGAACAAAGCAAAGGAGAAAATGCCAGAGACTAACCTGTTTGATGATAACATTGATATCTTTGCTGATCTCACCGTAAAACCAAAAGAAAAGAACACCAAGAAAAAAGTGGAACAAAAATCCATATTTGATGACGATATGGGTAAGTGTCTAATGTCTTGCTACTAATCTCATAATATTGTCCTGACTTGTGTTTATCAGAGATGTTTTAGAACCCTTTGTTTTCTTTAACTGTTAACTGCTCTCAAGTCTCTGGATATCTTTGGATTTTAACCTTGAATGAGAAATTTCTAGATCTGTAGAGACAGCACAGAATTGAAACGGTTTAGGAAAGTGTGTAAAACCCTTCTGAGAGGAGGAGTAGTTTAATTCCTGTATGGATTTTCTCATCTGTGGGAATTAGAAAATTTCTCATCTGGAGTAAAAGACTAATCTCATGCTGTTAGAGCACTAAGAGATATGTTCTCTGTTTAAATTTGCACAGTTTCTTGTATCCTATTTTCACATGAATCACTATTGATGTGAAGAGATCAGCATCTTTCCCCACATCCCACCCCAGCCCTCTTCAGTATTGTATTGATTATCTTGGAGCCTGTAAGATTTTGTTTATATCTGTGTGTACCCAGAGCAAATTGCAAATACTACACCTGAAGGCAAAATTTGCCCTGTATAATTAGTTGAAAAAGTAGCATATAGTAACATAAAATGATACAAAGCATGCTCCTTTCTTGTTCTGTCAGTGAAGGTATCAGAAGTCATTTGATCCCTGACTGCATCTGTTCTCAGGTTCTTCATGTTTACAGCTCTCCTTTGGTATTGCACATACTTATTTTACTCTAACAGGAAAAAAGAGTCCCTTCACCTCTACCTTTGATTCCTGTCAGCCTTCATTCTGTTCTACCTATTGAAATTGAATCTGATTTATCACTGTTTTGCTTGTGCTGCTGTTAAGCACTCAAATGAGATGGAATGACCTGGCTGAAGTCTGTACAGATGTTAGAAAACTTGCCAGAGAATGAAAATGATAAATGTTGAGATTTTGAGACCTTCTCAATTGATATAAAAAATAAGACTTACAGATTTGCAGGCAAGATATTTGAAATATGTATTGGATCAATATTTTAGTCTATTTTTTACCTTTTTTTCCATGTAGCCTATAGCAAATGAAAGAACTTCTGAAACAGCTACCCCTTCTAAATACTTCTGCACAAAAATTTGGAACCTCATGTTGAAAAAACAATTGGAGAGTGCCATTTGAAAATAGCTTGGAAAATTAGTCACAACACAGAGCCTGTTCTTTGTGCTTCTACTTTTGAATTCTACTCTGATGCTAGAGCTTGTTGTCTGATGTCACATCTGATGTTGATACCTACTAGCATCTAAAGCACCCTGTATCTGATGGACTACGTCTTCTTCTAGAGCATTGACTGTTTTGTGGTGCAGCCACAGGTATGCAGCTTCTTAGTGCCCAAAGCTGTGGAGCTCCAGAACACCAACAGGAGTGTAGGGAAGATAGCTGATGGTGAGGATGCTCTGCTGGCTGTAGGGTGGTAGAACTGGCACTTGCCTACCACATAGGTTAAGGCTTGGCTTCAGAGATTGTGCTAGCACTTTATCTAGGCTGAATATTGCTGTCCTAGGAGATCCTTTCTGCTGCAAATAAAACAATAACTGGATGCAGTTTGGTGGGGTGGAGGATGCAAGCTGCTTGCTTTCTTTGTCCTGCCACAGCTTTGAGTCATTATTTAGTACATTTGTGGTAAGCTTGTGGCTGCAGTATTAGGAAAAAATCTCTTTTGGGTCTTTATTCTTCTAGCCTCCTCAGTGACCTTATGGCTGATGACACAAACATCTTGATGCCATCTCTGCCCATCTGGGAGAGTCCAAGAAAAATGGAGGTTGAGCTTTCTTGTGCATTGACAAATGCTGTTTTCCATGGCCAAAACTTTCCTCTTTCCTAAGCCTTGTTATAAAATGTGAGTGATAACCTCTACTGCTGATGGCACTCACTGTACTTCCCAGCTGGCTGTGAAGCTAATCCATGTGATAGGTTTTTGCTCTGGAGCGATGCCAGTAGGGGATTACTCTATTTTACTGCTTTTCTAAACTGCTCTTGTGCTGAGATGCTGTCCTGGATTATTCCTGTGTAATCCTTTATGATCAACACAGTAGCAAACGTACTGGAGGGAAAAAAGCAATGAGAAGAGAAAGGCAAGTGTGTTGTGATAGGCCACTTCTTGCTTGGCCTCTGCTCAAGGTTAAGATATATGTTGAAGGCTGGAATATTAGTTTTCATACTCTGGACCAGCAAATAGCTATGAACCTCCGTGTGAGACGTGTGTTTTCTAAATAGAGATTCATGACCAAGGGCTTTGTGAATCACTAGTGATCCAGATACCTCATGGCAACAGTTCAGTGTTTATAAGGTAGAAACTGTCTTCTTTCATGAGCAGAGCCCAAACACTAGCAGCACTAGCCACAGCAAGAACTGCAGGTTTGTGGGCTGTGCTATTGGCACAGGGTACCTGTGTTGGAGGGTTTCCTCTTACCTGTTGTTGTCCTTTGGGAGAGAGCTCTGTCTTAACAGCAACATGAGATTTTTCTACTTTGAGGTCCCATTCATTCATAACAGAAGTGCTAATATTGAGGAAGGTGGTCGGAGATCTTGTTAGGGGACTGTAGACAGACTTTGTGAATACTCAGGAGGATGGTGGTCAGAGCAGTCTGCCTCCTTTCATCTTAGCTGTTCCCTATTCTCAAGTGATGTATGCTGTGTTTTTATTCTGCTCTAGGTTAAAGATTCTCTTATGGGTAGCAGATGTCACAATAGTCACTAGCAAGTACTATTTTTCTCTTGTGATTTTCTTTGGCACTAATCTTGGCCACTCTTAGAGTCTCTCAAGTTGTTTAGACAGTAATGTTCTAGATAAGTGGGATGTTATCTGGAACTTGCAAGATGAAATTTATTGTGGAGATTTAACTTATTAATATTTCTCAAATGCTTCTGAGAGCTCAAACGTTATAAAATACAAGTATTATTCCGCTTTACTGAGAAGAAAAAATATTCTTGATTTGACTTACAGCTAACAGCTCCCACGTATGTCCTTACAAATAGATCTAGAATTGCAAGCAGCAGGAAAGCATTTGTTTATCACAGAATGTCCTTGGCAGTCCCTGTTGTGTACTGGGGACTTCTCTGTACAATGTTACTTCTGTTTAGCAGTCACTTCCCATTAAAACTATCTTTTTCTTTCCCCCTCTAGATGATATCTTCTCTAGCAGCCAAATCAAGATACCCACTCCCAAAAGCAGATCTTCCCAGGCAGCCTCAGAAGTGAAATCTGAAAGCAAGGCACTGAGCACATTTGATGACCCGCTGAATGCCTTTGGAGGCCAGTAGCCAAGGGGAGTGTGTTGCAGAGAGGAGGCCTTCCTTACACTTTGTCCACTACCAATACTCTGGATTCCCTAATCCAGTAGAGCTGAAATGAGATGGCTGTGGATATTTAAATGGAAGATTACCCATTTTAAATGGTTAGTATGCTCTCATGCTGGGTATAATTGCTCTTAATGATATATTAAAAAAAGGACAGTAACCGCCTGCTATTTTTTTTTCCATGGTGGCCAGATGAATACAGCTTGTGCAATACCTGCAATGAAGTAATCTATTATACAAAGTATAGTTTGTTTTATTGAACAGATCTACAGAGAAAATTGTTGATATTGTTAACTAGTAAATAGAGTCCGTTAAATGAGATCTGTCTGTATGTCTTGCTTTCCACTTTACCACTTGTTAAGGACATCTGCATCATGACTGGAAAATAACCAAAACCACTATCATGCTTCGTCTGGGTCAGCTGTCAATCTACTGAGCTAACGTTTGTGTGTGACTGGGTTGTGTTATCAGGTACAGCTCCTCTTATGTAATCGAGCACTTAAATTTTAGTGCAGCGATTGATACCAGTTAGAAACCAGTTATTTCATATTGGCAGCTAATGCTGCCTATAAAAATAAATGCTTAAAACTTCTCTGCCAGTGTGTGTTACAGAAGAGCAGCTAGTGCTCCATGAAAACAATGGAAACCTAACATTGTCTTCTGTTCAAGTTGTTAGCCACCAAATGAGATTTTCACTTGCTTGGATTTGCCAAAGTTTTGCAAATAACACTTTCTAAGAAGTCCATCTGTACTGAGCGTGCTTGGTCGCTTCCAGGCTGACAAGCCTATGTGCATACCTTAATGCAGAGGCTCACTTGTGTCCAAAGGCTTGGATCACTTCTTACTGTCTGCTTTTATTTCTCATCTGTAACACATTATAGGCTGTTCACAAGAACTCATTATGTTATGGAGTCTGTGTAACTCTCTAGTGCACTTGGCTTAACCTTCTTGGTTCCCATATTTTCTAGATTGTCCTTGTGGAATGGGTGTCGTTAACCATATTTGATGTCCAATGGTAGACACTCTCCTGCATGCATACAAGCAGAGCAAATGTGTAAATACAGGAGGAACAAACATTTCTCTTACCAGTGATTGCTTGCAATTCTGACTTTAAAACTAGGTGTGCTGTTTTTATGATAGGAATGTACTACTTTAACTCTTAGACTGTTCTATTTTCTGTGAGTTTAAAGTAGGTGCTCAGAGGATCTCTTTGAGAGCAATTCCTGCTGTCCCTGAAGCCCTTGTTCTGAGACACATGCTTCAGTCTGTCGTTTCTCAAGTTGGATCTACTTTATCAGGCACAGTAACTACTACAGCCGGAGCATCTAGCATTAATGAGGGTAAAGCAGAAGGGTAGGTTGGAAGGGATAAGAATGGAGAAATACCACGTATTGACTTGCACCACAGGTGGACCTGGCAATGACTCATGTTAAGTGGGGACTAAGTTGGGAGTAGCAGCTTGGAGAAGAATGGGGGAGATATTTGCAAATGGGTGTCTACAGTGAAAGCACTTGAATTTATTTATAGGCATTGCATCTGCTGCATATGCCTCATATGTGCCTCATACAGCCTCTGTGCTCCTTTCTTTTGTGCTTAAAAAGGATTCAAAGACAGACGGGGAGAGGGGGAAAAAAGATGGCGAATTCTTCTATTTCTTTTCTCTAGCCTCCTTTCTTCTTGGTCCTTCACGTTAATAATTTACATTAGCATTGCAAAGCGTGCTGCTCAGGAGCCAAGAACCCTAAGGGCCAAAAGCAGTTGGAGTAGAAGAAAAAAAGCTCCTGCCTTTAAGAGTTTTTTCTTAAACTTTAATGTGACAGCTCCGTAGAGGAAAAACTCTTGATAAAGCCTCGCACCCTGGCATAGCTCAAAACCTTTCCTACCCCCCGGTCTTTCCAGGCTGGCACCCGGAGCACCCCACCCGCTCTGACAATGCCCGGTCCTGGGTTAGCCCCCGGCAGGCAGCAGCGCGCAGCGTGGGCGGGTGTGCTCTGAGCGGTGCCTTAACGGGGCGGTGGCTCCCTGGGCTTCTGCTTGTTCTCGTTGGTATTTCAGCAGCAGCACGCTCTGCGGACCGCGGGCTTGCGAGGAGGGCACGNCCCCCGGGGGGGGGGGGGCAGTCCCGTTAGACTACATGTCCCAGGAGCCTCTGCGGCCTCCCCGCCGCCTGTCACGTGGTTGCCGCTGCTGGCGGCGGGGGCGCTGCATCCGGGTCCTTCCCCGCGCACGCTCCGCCGCCCCGCGTCTTAACGACCACAACAAGCGGAATGAACNAGAGCTGCCTGAGAACGGCCGTCGCATTGGCCCGCAGGAGGACGCCCGCCGGGGATGTCATAAAGGCTATACCTCGCCGGCGCGGGGGCTGCCGGGCGGCGAGCGGCGGCGGCGGCGCTGGTGGCGGTGCGGGCGGCTCCCGG
>VXAA01004102.1:32141-66343 GCA_013399115.1 Anseranas semipalmata | reverse complement strand
GCGGCGCTGCCGGGGGGGCAAAGCCGCCGCCTCTCCCCCCTTCTGTGCCTCCTCCGAGCCCGGACGGGCCCCCGCTTTTTTGTCTTTCTGGAGTTTTCCCCCAGCTCTGACCCTGCTGAGGGCTCTCGCCCTTGTCAGGAGGCACTGGGCTTTAACATCGCGGGTCGGGCTGTCACGTCGCTCGGGAAAACAAACCGACAGCGAAAAGGTAGCAAAGAGGACCTGAAATGCCGCCTGACGCTGGAGTCCTAAAACTGCCGCGTTGCTGATGTCGTTTGTTGCGCGATCTAGATACTAATTTACCAGCTCTTATCAGCTGCTTTTTTCTTCTTCTAGAATAGATTGGAATGGCCGTACTAGGACGCTGTTAGAACTATGCTTGTTTGCTTTGTAGGTGAAAATCCCAAAGATGAACAGCAGTGCACCACACCTGTCCTCAGAGCTGACTTGGCTAGAAGTGGAATGTAGTTTCTCGACAGATCATCTTACAAAGAAGTTATAAATCCTTTGTAATGGCCAACAAGAAAGAGCCTCCTTTTTTCAACGAAGATAATATGGGACAGTTTCACTACAAACTTCCTTTCTATGAAACTATGGAGCTCTTCATTGAAACGCTCACAGGAACGTGCTTTGAACTGCGAGTTTCACCCTTTGAAACAGTTATTTCCGTGAAAGCTAAAATTCAAAGACTGGAAGGTACTGTTCTCTTTTATTTCAGCTTAAAGTTTATCACTTTAGAGGAAGTCTTGTTTTACAAATGATAATTCCTAAAATCAAAGCAGATAATTTAAATGACTTGTTCATTAGTGTGCATAAGCAAGGCACTCCATTTATGGCTTAGGTTTAAATGAACTTGTTTTTTCTATTCTTTGATTTTCCTATCAGTTCATATCTTAGGCTTCACTGGAATGGATATTTTTTCCTCTTTTTTCCTCTTTTTTGCGTGTGTGTTGTTAGTAAGATAAATTGTAAGAAATATCAAGACAATTAATGACTTACCACAGATTACGTGGGATGTAATCTTTTTGGTGTTCTATGGGTTATCTGATATAGAAGTTGCTTGTTAACCAGCAAACGTTCTCAGAGCTGAGGTTACAAGCTCGAGTCTTGCAGCGTGTCTTTGTTGCAACTCTGAGTACACTTTAAACTCGATGCTGTAGCTGTTGCTTCTTAGGTTCGTTGGCTTCTGTGGTTTGGTTTGTCTGTGATACCGTAGTCACAAGAGTAGCTGCTGTGCTGGCCAACCGCAAAGACAGCTTGAAGTTACTGATCTGAATTTTGTTTAGGTGGCTGATGTTTTGCTGGCAGAGGTCTGGCTGAGTACTGCTTTCTCTTAATGTGATGAACATGGCACGTGTCTCGCAAAGTGATAACCTCCTTTAATTTATGAGGCTTGTCTGGTGCTAACGAAAGGAGAAAATATGTGGTGGATCAGTCTTTTCTCACCCCTTTCTCATCCTGCATGGGAGAACGTGATTGCATCCTCTTGCTGTGCAGGCCTTACAGGACTGTGTAACTGCACAAGCTGACAGTACAGGAGTTGCTTATTTCAAGACAAGGGACCCTCTTTTCTCAGTATACCTGTCTATGCTTCTGTCTGTGTGGAACCCACCCTTTGGGAGATGTAATATGATGCTTTAGACTTAAATTGAGGATAGTCTCTTCCTCTTAGGGAAATCTGTGCTAATGAACTGAAACACAAGCATTGCAACAATAAGGATGACTTTTTGCTAGTGAGATCACATACTAGGAGCTCGACCATGAACATAACTAGAGTTTACATCAGTGTAGCTACATTAGTATAGCTATGTGGACATGCTTTTGTTTCCTGTGGACAGGGCCATAATTAAACATGAGTCAGAGAATGTTTTGAGGTGCTGTGGGAGGCTAGAGGTGAAACAAGAAAAGGAAGTTGGTGTTTTTTTTTTTCGGTCTTCTCTGGTTGAGTATAATGGTAGGAGAGGTGCGAGCAGATACGTGGTACAATGCTACGAGTGAATTGAAAGGGAGAATAGGCCATAGAGTACCAGCAAAGGCAGACTATACAGACAGTACAGATGAAGGAAAGAGCTTTAAAGGATGCATGAAGAGACCAGTGGGAAATGTGAGAAAGAAGAATTGGAATTTCTTGTAGTCCAAAACAGGAGGCTGCAAATTGCCACATTGAATTATATCTTTAGACTCTTATTGTGGGCTGGGTGGGCCTAGCTTAAAGTATCATAATTTGTTACAAGAAGAGCTCAGTACTAAAGTTACAATATTGCTTATTAGGAATTTGGTTCACATGTTGTAGTCTTTAGGCTGATAAAGTAATTAGTGGCTTCAGTGCCTGCTGTGTTGAAATAATTATTAATAAAAGTAAATTTCATTAAAATGTGGAAGATAAGAGTTTGCTGGTGCTTACCATTGAATTTTTAGAAGTCAGTTGAAATACCATAATACTCCAGAACATAGTTAAAAGATCTGTAACTTCATAAGTCATAAGTTAATATGACTGGGGGGGGTGGGGGGGGGGGGCAGAAAAAAAGTGATTGGTTATGTGTGTAAGTGTCAAGGGGACAGACACATTGCATTTGAGGCTACCATTGCATGATTTAAAAACAAACAAACAAAAAACCACACAAAACAAAAAACCCACAACTTTTCAGTAACAAAGTTTCTGTTGCAGCCTACAAGTTCAAGCAATGAATCACCCAGGTGGATGGAAAATCCTAAAGTAATTTTGTGGTTGTGGTCTAGCATGGGAAGCGGAAAGCTTCTGTTCCTGTTGCAGCAGCTATTTTTCACTTTTTATTACTGCATCGTTTCAACTTGCATGGGATGTGAACCTCTCCTGTTTACGCTGCATACCTGCCTGGAGAATGCCTCCTACACGGCTAGGAGACTCTACGGGGCCCTTAGCATGCATATTGTCTCCATGGACTGATTTATATGTTAAGGATGATGGTAGATAAGCATGCAAAAATAAGTTTTGGAAAAATGAGTAGTTCTGCTACCTTACATCTCCAAGAACAAAATCTAGAATCGTATCAGAAGTTAACAGATTTGTTCAATTGTCATCATTGCCTTTAATTGTAAGAGGCTAATACTATAACTAAATCAACTGAACTCTGTCAACAGCTAGAATATCAATAGCTGTAGACTGTAATAAGAAAGGATAGTATGGATGTCATGTAAGGAATTTTGAATATGTCTGATACTGTTTGGCATTCTTGGTACCTGTTTAATGGTCTGATGTGGAAAGGGTTTGTTTAGGCAGCTACAGTAGATATTGGTACCCTACTAAAAAAGAGCTCCATATCTCCAGCTCTCTCATTCCAGTTGGTTTTAGTCAGTGAATATGGGTTAAAATATATTAATGGGTTCTAGCATATCTGAAATTTCAGTGCAGATCAGCTTGTAAATTGGAGTTAAAGCAGACCCAATATGTGTTTGGATCAGATCCAGGCATTTGTCTCAAATATGTTCCCTGCAAAGTAAGCACTCATTACCCAAAACGTTGATTTGTTATAATAATGACTTTGGAGCCACCTTGGATAAATCATCTCTAGTCTCAGATTCAATGAATGAGCCTTTTTAGGTGATATACTGGAGAAGAACTAGCTCCCTCTGTCTCTGGGTGGCATAAAAGCCAGAATACTCTCAGCCAGCAGCAGTACATGGTGTTGTGAGTAGTGCTGCCTGCTCCCTTGGTTTTACTTGTTGGTTGTTTGTATTTTAAAGCAGGACCATGTGTTGATGATCATAGGTAGGACAGTACCAGAGTTTCAAGGTGATGTGAAAGACTGAGATCTAACACACGAATTGTGCTTAAAAAACAAACAAACAAGATTTCACTGAAAGAGGAAATAGCATTTATTTTAAATAGGAATCACAGGCTACTCCCTCAAGTGATCTTTTGTTGCTTCCTCCATTGCACAAGTCTTTGCGGTTGCTGGGCTGGACAAGGTTTAGTATTCTTCATTCAGAAACACAAGTTAATATATTGAAATTTAAAAAGGAACATTCAGACAGTGCACTCCTAGTAGTGATTAATTCTTTGATCTGTAAAAGAATTGTAGCTAACACCTGGAAATATGTATGGTAATGTAGGTTACTATCATGCAAATGACCGCTGGGGATTTTGACAGTTATGAAAACAATACCTGCTGCTGTAAGTTGTTGCAAATCTTTGCAGCTCTTCCATAGTGTAGCTAGTTTGTGGGGCAAAATGAAGACTGTCAGCCCAGCCTCTCTGTAAGCAGGAACAAAAAGTAAATGTTTAAGAAAGTCTCCAGCAATTTCAACATTGGATGAAAGATGAGTACACTAAGTTTGAACTTTGACTTTGAAATATTTGTGGTTTTAAACATAGTAACCTTCTACCCACAACACAAAATCAAGCTTGCTCTGAAATCTGTGTGTTTTTTTTTTGTTTTTTTTTTTTAAGGTCAAACCACATCAGTTTCTATGAGCCTACTTGTCATGCCAGAAAGAAGAGTAAGGGAGTGAACCTTAAGGGTGTGTCTGATAGGCTGATTCGGAGACAGAATCAAATCCCTACTTCTCTCTTCTGTGCCCCCCTTGCCACCATTTTAGTAGGTCATATTGTCTATTGAAATGGCTGCAGATGTGCTGACAGTCTGAAGAAACTTCTGTTCTCCTACAGCATCATCTGGCTTGCCCACTTCCATTTGAGCATTGAGCTCTAGCTTATTGCCCCGTTTTCCTTTCTACTCAGTACTGATTTAGAGCAGACCGGTGATACAGTCACATGCTGCTTAGGGAGGAGGGGATAGTAGACGAGTGTCTTGCAGTTCTCGTTATGGTTGCCAATTCTATGTACTGATCCCATGTGCAAATGTCTCTTCAAGGAAGGCTTACTATAATCCAGAAAAGGGAGAGCTGATGGATATTTTCTTGCACTTGAACCTGTAAAGCACATACCGTTTCATTTGTGTATAAATACAGAATTCTTAGAAAGCAGCATAAAATGGAATTAGTAATAAAGACTTATCTGTTTCCCATTACACCAGAGTATAGTGTTCTCATCTGTTCATTTCATCAAAAATACATTGTCATTGTTAGATGAACAAAAACATGCTTCACTGCAGCACTGCCAGTTGCAAGGCAGCCTTTTAACATATACTCTCTCAGTTTATCAAAGTAATTGGAAATTGCTCCTTGGAGGCTGCCGAAACCATAACAAATGCAGACAGTAATGACTGTTTGTAATCAGAAGACTGCAAAACAACAAAGAAAAGAACTTCACTGCAGACTTGCTGGCTCTTGCCAGCTTGTTCTTGTTTTGCTTATGCTGCAGACTTGAAACATAACCAATAACCAGTTATTAAATAGCTGGCAGGGTAATAGCTATTATGTTAGTCTACTACATGAACACATTCCCCTCATAAATGTCTTGTGTACTTCGGAGGATACAAGACTCATTCTAACTGCCTTCCAAGTGCAGTAAAGTTGTGTTAGTCATTCATGAAAGAGAAAATCTGGATGTTAGCTGTGGTGAGAGAAGGAAATTGTCATCTTCTCTAAAATTTGATAAAAACTATGATAGTTGCACCAAAATGCAATCTGTCTTTTATATGGGGGTGTCTACTTAGCAGGTTTCCTATTCGCCTGTTGAATCTGCTTGGACTTTCACCAGAATTTGGCCCCCTTTTCTTCCTTGCTGGTGAGGGGTATTGGTGGTTTCGTGCCCTTTCTCCAGCTTAAGAAGGGGCTACTTAACTGGCCTTTTGCCACAGCTTGCCAAAACACTCTTGCAAGCCTCGGGAAGCTGAGGTATTTTTGGCAAAACAACTGGAAGACTCTGATCTTTGCATTCCCCTTTCCCCGGGTGTATTTTGAGAAGTTTGTGTAGTACTGCTACTTACATCTCCTTTTAAGTATCTGAACATGCAGATAAGCAATGAATGGCACAATCTGACACTACAGTGTCCAAGAATGAAAGTATATGATAAGGTTACTTTAGTGTTGCCTTTTGGAAAATATATTTATAGCTTTTGCTTCTAAATCTGAGGAGTAGTGTTTAGACCATTTTGAACGAGTAGTTTTTGGCCTCTGTAGATTCCATTTTAATTACATTTTTTCAGGAATGCACAGTGAAATCTTAATTACCTGGATTTCACTAGGCAGATTGAACAGAAGTACTTCTTTTGACGCTGAAGAGAAGATTTTTTTATTTTTCAAAGGCAGAAAAGACATCTGCTCATCTTCCCAGTAGCCTTAATGTTTTTTGGTGGTCAGAGATGTCTCATCCTTTCATAATTGTCCTGGTTGGTACTCTATTCAAAATTTGGAAAGTGGCAGCATTCCAATAAAACTGCGTGAAGACCTCGGGTTGTACTTGCTTATGCTTATTCTCTTTAGTGTGTATTAGGTCTGTATCTAAATTAGTTGACTGTACAGGCAAAAAGAAACAAAGTTAATGATTGTGTAGACTGTAGATTGTTAATAAGGAACAAATATTTGGTATGCTTGCTTCTTTTTAACAAAAGTCATGCCAAATCTGTCCCAGAACTTGAGCTGAAAATGAATATTACTGGATATGAGTAACAAAAACATTCTGATGGCTTAAAAGAACACCTAAAGCAAGTAAAAGTTTGTAGTATGGAGTTTACCATATTGTACATGTGAACTTTCAGGTTCAAAATCAAATAATGGTAAAAACACATTTATGGTTGTCACCACATTAATAGAGCTGCCACCAGTTACTTTAATGCGACCTTGTCTTTACTGTGAGTAACACAGAATATCAGTCTGATAAATTATTCGGCAGCTCTGTAGTTAGAAGTTTTATCCCATTTTTCCTGTCAGTAAACAGGAAGCTGTTTAGGTAACAGGAAGGTACAGATAAGTGGGGGGGGAAAGAAAAAACATCCCTCCCTTGACCAATGACTGGAAAAGAGCAGGTATTCAATAAGTCTGAAGCAATTGAATGCTTCTGCAGACCTCTTGTGCCAAGAGATTGAGCTCCATGTGTGAGCACAAGCCTACTGAAAATCTTAACTTCGTTCTTAAAAATTATTCGGTAGGTTGGACATCATGACTGAGGGCTGCTGTCCAAGTGTGTGTCCTTGTCCTGCTTCCCTCCTTCTCCTGTGATCCCCTTTCTCACCTCTCTTCTGTGTACCACCACATTCTTCAAAAAGCAAAACTCCCCAAAAGCCCTCCCATCAAACTCCAATTTTAATTTTTTTCCCCCCTTTAGGTATTCCTGTCTCTCAGCAGCACTTAATTTGGAATAACATGGAACTGAAGGATGACTATTGTTTGAATGATTATAAGTAAGTACACAATAAAATTGCAATGAATGTTTTAAAATGTTAATATAGGTAATAGAGAATGCTACAAAAATGTATTTATTGTTATTTACAGCATTTCAGAAGGCTGCACTCTGAAGTTAGTTCTGGCTATGCGAGGTGGACCTATTAACACTAGAAGAGGTAGGTGTTAACTTGGTTAAAAAATGATGGTTTTCATGTAACATCTTGTAACTGTAACAGCTTCTTATAGCTAAGTATTTCAGACAAGCAGATTTCAGTTCCAAATTAATTGGAAAATACTTGACAAAAACAGAGGGATACTTTTACTGTCTTTTTTTTCTTTAGCATAACAAGTGCACCACATTTTTCGTTTTGGTATAGTTTACCACAGATAGTTTTTGTAAAACAAGGCATATTTAAATTGTACTCTTAACTGAATTAAACTTTTAAGTTGCATTATTGTAGGAGAATTATGTTAGTCATTGTTTCAAGAGGACTCAATGCCATAAGAAGACTGATTGTCATCTGGAAGCAGCTGACAGTAGGATAATTCCAGATGTGAAAAGTTTTCTGTGAAAGTTTAGCAGTTCTTCCTGAAGAATCTTCTGTTAGGAGTCCTGAGTGCTAATAAAAGAATACAGGGATCTGTTGATCTAATTTAATTATGCAGATAGGAAATTACTTTTTTTCCACGTAAAATTCAAGTGATTGAACTAAACTACATTTTTTTCTGATTCTGCAGTGAGAGAATTACCCAAATTGAGGCTGTTTATAAAATAAAATAATGATTCCAGTAATTTTATTTTGAACCCATTCTTCTGACTCTGAAATAAACTCACCTCTAAAATGTTTAAAAATTATTTGTGGGAAGAGCTAGTCTGCCTCCTCTGCTACTGGTTCTCCTTAACTTGATACCTTTTGATTATACAACTATAATTGTACCTTATGCTTTATGAACTGGAAGTCTTCAAGTTGTTTTGTGTCTTGCTTCCCATCTCCTGTTTATCTACAGCAGTGCTTAGGAGAGATACTTAAGGGTGTGTTCTATAATCACCAATATAGATAAATTTCTCCTTTCAGTTTCTGGCAATCAGGGAGAGGCATAATGTGATGATCTTACTGGGCCAGTTGTTCAGTAACTTGAGCTGATTTCTTAGGCCATTTCTTCCTTTCTTTCCCACATATCTCAGTGTTGGTAGGACAGCTTTTTGTGAAGTGACATCCTATATGTTCATGGACCAAGAAAAGAGAGTGGTAATGTGATGGTAAGGAGGAGCAGCTAATTTAACATTCAAAATGAAGTGGACTCTTTTAATCCCAAAGTTCAGATTTGTATTTATCACTTCAGCCAGTCTCCTATAGGTAGGATGTAAAAATATTGCCCAAGCAGTCTCCTGAATATGTATGGTCATAATAAGGTCTTCTGTTGCTTTTCTGTATGATTTGGTAGGTGCTACTACGTTTTTTCTCTCTTGTATCTGTTAGAAAAGCTGAGGACAATTTAGAGTACCTCTGGAATGGACTTTAAATTATAGTTAGGCGATTGAACAGAAGTTTTCAGAGGATGGATTATTAAAACAATGGGCCTGTTGTAGTTATCATCTAAGCTAGTTTATTTACAAAGACTTCTTTGTTGTTTCTTGGTCTCTGTTTGCTAATAAACAATTCACTGAAGTGTAGAGTTGCAAGTCTGGCAGAGAGAGACCTGAGCCAGATGTTTTGTGTACATATTTAAGCATCTAACTTGAATCTAGAGAATGCCACTTGCAGAACAGCAAGAATATTTGAAAGAGACTATTTCAAGTTGAATCTGATTGTTGTTGTCTTCCGGGGACAAGCCTGTTGGAAATACTTTTGTATCATAACTATAGATGTCTTTAGGCGTGGTCTGAAAATGTGAGGGGTTTGCCAGAAGTACGGGACTTCAAAGTAGAAAGAATTTGTTTTTATTCTGTTTTTCTCTTTGTAGTTCCTGTAGAAGACCCTATAAGGGAAATGGCTGAATACATGGATCCCGGTAGAGATGAGATCTGGGAGAAAGGGCCATCTAACAAACAAGTTACGTTCTTAATATATCGAGAAGGAGATCAGTTGAATTTCTTCCGTGTGGTAGACCGGGGAGATGGCACTTTAACACCATTATCTGAATCTTTGAGGTAAAGTTGGTTTTCATCTTTGTATCATTCTTCAAAATGGGGATGCTGTATAATTTTTAGCGTTACTTCTTGACTTTGTCAAAAAATATCTGGAATATTGAAGAATTGTGCCCTAAGGGCTACCAAAATGCTGTTAACTGGGTGGCATAACTATACAGTAGGGCTTTGTGGTCAGTGGTCATGCTGACTGTTGTCTATCTATGTGTGTGTCAGTAAAGTGAGATAATGCTGACCTTGTGCTTGAGGCAATTCCAGCCCTTTCTCAAAGGGAACTTTACACGAGAGTCAACTTGGCAATAGGGATATTAAAAAACTTCTGTTAATTTAAAAAAAAAAAATAGTTATTAAAATCTCTTTTACATCTTAAGGTATTTATTTAGTATTATAAACATTTCTCTGTTCACAGTGTAAATCTTCTTTTCCATATGGATATGGCTTGACCAAATGCTTAGTCAGGAAGATAACTGATTAGCAGTGCAAAGTCCTGACAGGGTTTATCTGAAGTTTCAGAAAAAATGTTTTTATATTTATTTTTATATATACTGAGGTAATTACTAATAGAGCTGGCCTTTGGACATAACTAGACCTCAGGTTATTTACTGTTGAAACACCAAACTTGTCTCAGTACTAGTATCATCAAATGAGTGAGACTGTCACTTAAGCTACTGTGTTATAGTAAACAGACTGCTAGTCTGTTTCTTTCCTGAAGCTACCAAAATTGATAAAATTCTGTTGAAAAAATACTAGATTGTCTTTATACTGCAGCTTTTGGGCAGGTTTCTTAATCCGCTGAAGACTTTAATATTTGTACAGTTGTAAGAAAAGGAGTTGTACAGTTCTAGGGACTAGCTGCATTTTCTCCAAGAAGGCTTTCTCTAAGGCTTGCAGTGTTTTAAGTAACTCTTCTTGTTCCTGTTTACAAAATGAAAGCAAGGTCAGCTTTTCTCACATTAGCAGAATTCAGTGACTGCAATTTAGAAATGAGACATTGTTTTAGGCTTTGTTTTATAGCTCTCCAGATCATTTTACTTTGCCTACAGTTAAGCTGATGGTTAAAACTTGACAATGTGCAAATATATACAATGATTATTGTCTCTGGATTAAAAACAAATACCTGAAATTGTGGTAGAGCACTGGTGGCAAGAAAAAAGTGTTTTAACAAGATACTAATGATCTTTGAAGCACACATTTTACAAGCAAAATCTCAGGAATGTTGACACCTGTGGACAAAGTCAGTTGAAAAATGGGCTATAAGTATCATCAAGAGCAAAGCTCAATGTCCCAACATTCATAACTTTACAATCATATTAAAGCAAAAATTCCTTTATTAGCCCCTTTTTGGTGTTTTTTTGCTCCTATTTAGCCAGAAAATGCAAGAAAAAGAAAAAACAGTTCTTTTTGTGTAAAGGGAAAGAAAGGAAACATGACTGTTACATTCCTTTTCTTTCTATTCTTACCTTGAAGGAAGAGGAGTTCAAAGAATGGTTTTGAGTTGATGACTTCACAGATTTAAAATTCTGAAATGATTCTGTAGTGTTGATTGTTTACCAGGAAAGGTATGTAATATGTGTGCTGACCATTCCCATACAGAGCTGTTCAGTTTCTGGTAAGAAATGACTGGACTCTTCTGCTGACTCTTTGAATTAGCTGCCATCTTGTTCTTAAAAATCTGTCTCCCAGCTGTGTTGCCTTCTGAATTTTGCTACATTTTAGGAAATGGATTGGGAGAGTCAGTACAAAAACACTGGCTCTTGATTAAAGCCAACAGAATATTTCCAAGAATCAGGTAAGATGCCAGCTTTAATTAGTGAAAATTAGGTTTTGGGTACTGACTTTCCCGTGACCTTTAGTTCTTCCTTGGTCTCTTTTGGAGAGAAGAAACTTTTGTTCTATCTACTAAGACATTTGTATGAACACAAGGGAATCGCCTGATTGTCACCATTTCTAGATGTTGACAGCCTGATGGAAGAATTAAAACACTCTAAAATGTGTTATATACAGTGTTGAAAATGCATCAATTTGTAATGAATAGACACTCCTAATGGTTCTTTTATTTCTCTGTCAAATGTTGGATGTTGGTGATTAATGCTTCATGGGAAAAGCAAGTCAAATAATGACTTTAAAACATTGTCTTTTTCCATTCTGTATTCTAACAGAATGCAAAACTTCAATGTGATGCTATAAATTTCCAGTGACTACTGAGTTGAAATATTTTGTCTTAGGTCTAGCAATTCTAATCTGTATAATTTTTTTCCAAATGTGAGACTCTTTGGAAACCTAAACTGATCCTTTTTTATTTTTTGTTTTTATTTTGAAAAGGAGAAATAGAATATCACATCCACATGGGTGACCCCTCCATTTCCATTTATGGTGAGAACACCCCTCAGGATGGATAGAAATTTGGACTTTCCTTCCATGCCAGTGTCTGGTTAATTGGAAAACTGATCAGCTTGTTGTCTGAGTCACACTGTTAACAGCTTTGGCCATACCTTCAGGAGACACTTGTGGAACTGGATATCCCCTCTGTGGGGAAAATATATAGTGAGTGTGAACCAACTGTATATGGTATAACAACTTCCCAGAAGCGGGGCTATATTCTGGTTTCAGCATCAGCACTTTGTGTGAGCGCTCTAATGAGGAATGCTTATGTTCTAAAATAAATGGATTTGAAATGTCTTTGCATACAGTTTTACGTAATGCTTTGTCAACAGATCACCTACGGATTTGACTTTCTAGTTGTGACAATGCTCTACATTGAAAACATAATTAAATTGGTTAGAGGGTGAAAACAAACTTTCTTTTATTATTTTCAGTGGTGGCTCAGTTTATAACTTATATGCTGATGATGAAGATGAGACGGAGGCGTCACCTTCTGGCCAACAGATTATTGAGAATTCAATTACTATGAATAAAATGAAACTGCTCAAGGCAAAGATGGAGAACATGAATCTAAGTAAAAAGGTGAGGCTGTGATTTCAATTGTTCTATCATCAAATGGTTTGCACTTTCTCAGTACTGGCTTTTCTAAAAAGCAGGTCAGATACTTTGCTCTCTTGGGAAGTGGAGTGATAAAGGTATATGATTTAATATCTGTTTAAGGAAGAAGAATGCTATTTTATAGACGTTCTTCTGGTATGGGGCATTGGCTTTACTTGGATCTGTCTGTCAGTGTTCGAAGAATTCACTACTGGTCCTGGATTTATTTATTTATTTATTTCTTCTGATGCTTTAAGTAGTGTTGTTTTGCGGCACTCCTCTGGTAGAAAACAATGTTTCTGTTAAATGGAACTTCTGGACCTGCTCTGAAATGGAACTTAATTCTTAAGTGGAATTAGAAATACTGTAACTAAAAGGCCTGTAGAGTTAAATACAAGAATGAAATTGCATAGCAGATAAAACATTCTGTTGGTGTTCAGGAGATCTGGACTAGTAAAATTATTTGATGTCTGTCGTGGTTCCCTAGATGCAAGATGAAGATGTTATACTTTTTGTTTCATTGTTTGCCTTGTCTGACACCCTAAGCTCTTCTGGATAACTTTGATGTCATTCTGGCTTCCCTTTTCTTCTTCCTCTGACATGTGGCCTTTTCTGATTATAATCCTTGATTATAATATTCTGATGTTGGTTTGAAATCTTGGTGGTTAGCAATAGATGAGGGAGTAGAGTGAACGATTTGATGGTCTTATTTGATGGCCTTATGTTGTCAGAATTCCTGGGAATATGGTCTCAGCCAGGTCTCTTGAGTGCACCCATAATTCAAATACTAACTGTTGTGTGTTTTTTTTTCTTTTTTTTTTTTCAATAGCCTAAAAAAACTGTCAAGGTGAAACCTCGTCCTCCAACAGCTCCTCGACCATCTAGTGTCTCAGCGGCTGCTGCTCGTCACCGGTTTTTAAGAGTGCTCCCCCATATTGGACAGTCCTGTCTACCTCCTCCTGGGAATTCATATCCTTCGGAGTCTTCCCAAAATGCACTTTCAGCATTGGCTTCTTTGGCCACTGCTGGTAGAACAATGCCATCCACAACTAATGACTTTCTTAAGGAAGATGACACTTGGCAGAGCAATTCTTGGTCTCATTCAGTTAGTAGCATCAGGTTACCGCCGAAAATATCTCGCGTTGAACTAGAAAATGCAAAAGTACCTACAAATGGTATTCTGACTCCTGTTTCATCTCTGTCTGCAAACTTGGAAAAAGTATCTGAAAATGTGACCTCAACAAGTGAGGAAGACTCTGTTTTGTATCCGAATCTAACAAATATAGAACTGTATGGAACAGAAGAAAAACTTCTATCTGAAGCAGATGCTTTTGCTTTGTTAACAGAAGCAAGCACCACTGAACAGTGTAGTGAGATATATGACATAGGAAAGGTGAACCCAGAACTTGAACTATCTGATGGAGATGAAGAATCTAAGGTTGTAGAACAGCATAGAAAACCTATTAGTAAAGTGCTGAGCACTGCAGCAATGGGGACTGGACTTCTCAGTACTCGTGAATTAAGTCCTCGGAAAAATATGCTTTTGTCACCTCTTCGGTATTCAGCACAAGTGGCACATCACAGTGCTCTGAAACCGCAAACACAACCCAAATGCTTTGAGGCTGATAACTTGAGATCTACAGTCTCCCCAAACATGCTCCGATCTTTGGAAGTCCGTAGTATAGCAGACTCCTCTTTTTCTAGGACTACTAGATTTCACAGCATGAAAGTAGATTCACTTGGCAAAAGACCTGATGTAAGTGCTAAAGCAGAAGCTAGGGACATCACAGATGTGGCTAACAAGGCATCCAAAGAACCTGTGAGTTCTGTAAATAACTTAGGATTTCTAGCTTCGCTGGCCCGAAGCACAAACAGGGAAAGTTTACAGAGTTCCTGTGGGACAGGCAGGTTTCGGACTTCTGGTATTGCACTACCTACAAACCTTCAGCATTTTCAGGAAGACAGCTTTAGGAAAACAGCTCCTTCAAATGAAGCTCCTGAATATATTCTAGTGAGTACTAATACCTCAAAGGAAGTTGGGGTTTTCCTGTCTTTTCTGGTATTGCCATTATGAAAGCTGGATGTTGTGTATCTGTGTCTTTTCAGGGAATGCAGGTGGGGTAGGGGGTCATATGTAAATTCTTACTAGTCTGAAACTGTTTTCTAAATTCCTGTTGGTATCTTAACTGTATGCTTATCTAAATGGGTCCTAGAAGTAATTTTTCTTAAGAATTAAAGTGGTTGTTTAGTTCATAACTAAAATTATTAGTTATTGTAATGATAGAATTATGACTGCTTGAAGTATCATCTGATTTCTCCTGCTGCTCGCTAATTGCCACTTATTCCAAAGTTTTCCCTGTGACTGGCACCATATGTTCCTAGCTTCAGATCTCTAATGTACTATGTTGTTTTGGTATGTTATGAAGTATGGGGAGACTGTTAATTTGAGTAAGTCATTTTGAGTAAGGCTTCATATTGTAGAATTTTAATTTTTTTGTACAGAAGTCTTCTTGGACTGTTTTTGTAGGTACATTGATTGATACAACATTGTTTTCAAACAAGCTGATATCAGACTGCCTAATCTTTCATTTAATTTCCATCTGCTAGTAATTTCCTTGTGGAATTTTTTTTTTTTAGTCTGCGCATGGGCTTGGAATGAATGGAAGTAATGCAGCTGTAGGGAAAAGAGTAGGTAAGTAATGTGACTTATATAATAATTAAAGATGACTCTTTAATCTTTCCTGATTTATTACATATTTAGAGGGCAAGAATCATGTTTTTGTAAGGCATACATCTTTCAGAGTCCTTGCTGTGTTAAACTTCTATGGGATGGTATAACCTTTAACATTTTAAACAACTCTCTGATATACAGATGTCATCCTGATCTTGGGTAGATATAACTGTGACTCTTCCCTAGCATTTATTAATATTTAACGAGTCCTGCATGTCATCTTTAGACATAAACATGACTTTCTGCTCTGAAGTTTCCAAAAGACCAGTTCTGTGAATACTTCTGAATGTACTGGAATTAGAGGGACTACTTTCATTGGCAGCATTGTCTTTAGGACTGCAGCACGAGCCAAAAGGATTTAGCAAAAGGAAAGCAGGGAGGACATGGATGCTGAAGACCTATGATATCATGCTGGTTTTCTCTAGTTACCATTCCTTCTACCCTGGTCTTGGTAACTGTAGTGTGCTTAATGCTTAACTGCTGAAAGTGGATGTTGTGTGCCTAAATATGAATTTCATGTGATTAATTCTCTCAGAAGGAATGAAGTTGTCTAGAGGAGTACTTTTAAAAACTCTTAATCTATGTGAGTTGGTGCCTAGCCTGAAGCAACTGGGCTGTATGCCTGGGCTAGAAGAATGGTTATGATCCTAGGCCGTATTAGCTCTTTAAGAGTGTTAAACAATTCAGGGGATGTATCTTCTGCCTTTTCCATGAAAAAATACTTGGCCAAGAAAATAATTGCCCTGTCTGTGTTCGAATGCCTGATGAATCTTGATTTTTATTTTTTTTTTTTTTCCCACCCCCGTGCATATGTTAAATTGGTAAACGCAATGGTTTGCTTCCACATCTTCTGAAAACCCTTCTCTAGGCTCATTTTATAGCGTTAGCAGATGAGTGTGGGCTTTAGGTCTTGCAGACTTGACTTTTTGGTGATGAGAAAATCATCGTAGTCAGTGAAAATGTTTCTTTGGGGTGGTTAAGCTTCTATTAGTATGGCAATTCCCAGAGCTGAACCAGAAAACTGAGTGAAATGCCTAAGGTCTGTAGGCAGTTCTAAGAGGTCTGACTTACCACAGCTGTTACTGAAGACAGTGAACTAAACCATTTGCTAAAGATTCGCAACACAATCAACTTTTCTTTATATATTTGAGCTGCAATTTGCAGGCTTTCTTTTCTCTCTCTAAGATCTTAGGAAAAGAGATAAACATGTGTGGTCCAGGACTTTAAGATCCAGGTATAGAGAATGAGCTAGAAGATAACTCTTCAGGAAAAATGATGCAATTATAATTACGTAAGAGCAAAAGCTGCTAAACAAGTGGATTGTGCCTTCCTGTCACAACTGGGGTTGTAGCTTTGAATTGGCAGTCAGCATTAATAAACACATCTGTCTGTAACTTCTCCATGGCAAAAGAGGTGATACCCTAACAGTCAAGTCTGCAGGATGGGGAAGCCTACCTTTCTATCATCTGCTCTATTTTGGGTAGAACTGTGATGAAAAGAATTCTCTGGTGTATTTTGTCAGACAAAAGTGTATTTTCCAAAAGGTTTCAGATGTGGGAAAGACAAAGTGGGTGTCATGTCCCGGTGGAAAGGGACCTGGGGGTATTGGTCGATAGCTGGCTGAATATGAGTCAGCAGTGTGCTCAGGTGGCCATGAAAGCTAACAGCATCCTGGCTTTTATGAGAAATAGTGTGGCCAGTGTTATAAATTGTCTCTCTATAGGAATTTCAGAGAGTTCTGCATCAATTAAAATAATGAATTTATTTAGTAAGCACAGCAAGCAAAACAGCGCTGGGCGGCCGGGGAGTCTCTGCTCCGCAAGCGGCGCGCACCCACCCCTTCCCGCAGTCTCTTTTTATCGTTTCTCCTAGGTTACGTAGCTTCCTCTGGTTCTGCGACTGTGCCAATTGTTGCTAGGGGGTCGTTTTTCTTCCCTCTGGTGGTCGCAGGGATGAAGGCCGCAGTCTTCCTCTGCATGTTGACTTAATTCCCTCCTTATTTGGTAGGCTGTCCAGCTGCAACTTTGTTTATACAAGTTCCCCGAGATCGCTTAGCCTCCAAGGACATCCTATCTCAACGGAACGTCTCAACATTATAACTGTTATTTTCTTAGAGCTCGGACTACTTATATTTACAGGTTACAATGGACAAAACATCCCTGATATTTACAAGTTACAATGAACAAACAACCCTCACATACCACAGCCAGCAGGACTAGGGCAGTGATTGTCCCCCTGTACTCAGCTCTGGTGAGGCCGGTGTTCAGTTTTGGGCCCCTCACTACAGGAAGGACATCGAGGTGCTGGAGCATGTCCAAAGAAGGGCAACGAAGCTGGTGAGAGGTCTGGAGAACAAGTCTTATGAGGAGCGGCTGAGGGAGCTGGGGTTGTTTAGCCTGGAGAAAAGGAGACTCAGGGGTGACCTTATCGCTCTCTACAGGTACCTCAAAGGAGGTTGTGGCAAGGTGGGGGTTGGTGTCTTCTCCCAAGCAACAAACGACAGGACAAGAGGAAATGGCCTCAAGTTGCACCAGGGGAGGTTTAGGTTGTGTATTAAGAAAAACTTCTTCACTGAAAGGGTTGTGAGACATTGGAACAGGCTGCCCAGGGAAGCGGTTGAGTTGCCATCCCTGGAGGTCTTCAAAAAACATGTAGCTGTGGTGCTCAGGGACATGGTTTAGTGGTAGACTTGGCAGTGCCAGCTTAACAGCTGGACTTGATCTTAGAGGTCTTTTCCAACCTAAATGATTCTGTGATTCTGTATCATGCATGCTCTTGGGAGAAAGGCCACTGGTAATGATCACTTACATAACTGGCCAGAGGACAGATTCAGTTTGTTATCTAAGGCCTTGATTTTATGTATAGTTACCTCCTGTTATAATTGCTGTGGGGACTGTAAATTAGAGAACAGGAGTAGCATTTTTCTGTTTAGGTATGGTCCACCGTAAGGACCGTCTTCAAGCTCTGTCTTTTTCACAAACTGGGCTAACTGGTGCTTCCGGAACAGTATGCTTTTAGATGATGAAACGGATGGCATTGACAAACATTGTCTGGAAGTTTCTATACTGGATAGCACTGGGATGATAGCTCTGATTGGTAAATACCACTGCAATGTGTAGTGACTACCTGGTGTTAACTATTGTATGTAGCTGCTGCACCTCAGCTGAGAAATGACTGTTGTGATTAAAGGTGCACTACACAAAGACCACTTCTCAGCTCATGAGGTCATTTTTTGGGGAGCATCCTGACAATATAGTGATACAAGCACTGTAAAATGTTTGAGAGAACGTGTTGCTCGTTTTCATTATCCTAGCATATGGTAAGCATGCATGAGTAAGAGCTTCTTTCTGCAGAAGGAAGTAAGATGACTCTTCTTTATGTGCTCATCAGTTATGAAGCAAAAGCCAAGAATTACAGGACAGAAAAAGTAAAATATATTTTTAAGTACAGAAGTCTAAGGAACATCCACAAAGTGTCTTATGAAACCACATAGCTAAATGGAGGCCTGTAGTCTAATAATGCATTTTTGTTGCAATTATGGAATACCAGCAAGGTTTTAAAATGTTGCTATATTTATTTGGCAAAGTTGAGTTATTAACTACTGCATAGTACTAGATGCTATGTACTTGAATGTCCAGTTGATTCTTTGGAAAGCTGTTGTGTGGGGTGCTTTCCCAACTGTATTCTGTATTTCCATTTTGCATTTGGGAATTGTTTGATTTCTTCTGTAACTTCTTGCTTATGCGAACTTCTAACAGATGTAAAAAATAATGTATCAAAGTCCTGCCTGCATTGCATTGCCTCTTCCAAAGGCCTTCATAGGCTTGAAGTGTGTTCTCTGTTCTGGCTTTTGTGTTTTTGCTCTCTGTTTAGGCTTGGGGGTCCCACCTGATGTACCCTAAGAAATGCAAAATGAATCTGGATTTCAAAAGAACGTTTAACTAGTTTCTGGTCAGGAACAAATAAAATTAAAATGTCTTTGCTGTCTCTCTACTTCTGAAAGCAGGTGAAGCAACCCGTCTTCCACCTGTGAATGGCTCAGTTCAAGCAAAAAAGAAAATTACAAAGCATTGCTTTCTTTGTGGCAAGAAAACTGGATTGGCAACCAGCTATGAGTGCAGGTAGGCTGTGTGTATAACCAGCTGTTGTTTAAAATAAAAAAGCTGGGTAAACCAAAAGGTTTTCTATGCTGCATGATATTGCTTAAACATAGCAAATCAAAAGAGAACTTTCAAAAGAAGTTGGAAGAATTGTTTGCAATTCTCAGTTCAGCAAAACTCCAAAAAATAAAGTTCAGGAATGTTGTACTTGTTCTGCTGTTGAGGTGCATGTTCTTCCAGGAAAATCAAGAAATGATTCAAGGTATCAGGAAATAATGAACATGTCATTGTTCTTTTTTTGGGCGTGTGATCATGTAATACAGAAGACTGATGAGGGGAGAACTTGCTACAGACTTGTGTTCTGCAAAGTTTATCAACAATAATTATATTTAACAACTTGAGGAAAAACTTTTTTGTTACAATTTACGAAAATCTCCCTCAGATTTGGCCCAACTATAACACGTCTGCTGTGTCTGATTGCCTCTTATGAATTTCTATTTGACAACTTTTTAAATCTTACACGTGTTCCATTTCTTGTGAAACTTCATTCACCTTTGAGCATCTAGCGCACCTCAAAAGCAGAATGCTAGAGTGCTGGTCCCCCAAGTCATGGCTTGTAGACAACGAAATGAGACTTGGTGCTTGATGATGGTCATTGGAAATTAAAAAAAAAAAAAAGGGGGGGGTGGGGGGCAAAAAATCACTCTCAGTTCTCAAAGTTGTGTTTTCCCCAGGATGTTCTTTTCTCAGTGTCATTTCCCGTGAGCTAGTAAAAGTTAGAGACCGCTGCACGAAGTATTGTGTTTGAAGCTGATCTCGATTCATGCCAATCAGTGGCAAAATAAACAAGACTTCTGCCACTGGGGAATTGTGATGGGGAGTTTCAGGGTGAGGAACTACCTTCTTACTGACTCTTCAGTCTTGCAGTGTCCAAAATTGTTTCAAGAATGAATTTTTTCTACTGAGTAAATAGATGCAAGCTCTTCCAGAAGTAACTAAGCAGCTTGCTTAAGGTTAAAAATGAAGTACATCTCCAACCATATGACCTCTTACTAGAATGGAACATCAACCAAATGGAGAATACAGTCATATGAGAGAACTGGTGATTACAGGACCAAGAACCAAAGGAAAACAAGTTTGTTACCAGGCACACAAGCCTCAGGAACAGCTGCAAAGTTTATTATGAACCCAGATAAGCAGATCAATAGAGTACAGTCTAATAGTGTGAGATGTTAAGGTGGATAAGTAATGCTCAATCTGTTTAAAGAGCATTCTGATTTTGGATGATGTCACTGTTTTACTGTCAAGAAGCAACTTAGTGAAGTACTTCAGGCAACTGGATGCTAATATTGATCTACAAGCTCTTTTTCAGATTAGGTACAATATATATAGTATCCTTTTCTCCTGTTAAGAGTTTTAGCTGGTGAGCTGTCAGGGCAAAATCATAATCTTAACTCATTCAATTTGCAGTTGATTCTGGAAAGATGCATGCTTAACCAATCATATAGGAAGTTATGTTCCCTATAGTTAGTCTTTACAGCTGACTAGATCAGTTATTACTTATTTGAGTTTATGCCAGCCAGAAATCATGCTGAACTAAACATCTATTTGGTGGTCTCGATGATGTGGTGTTTTTTAACTGAAATACATTGTGGCTTTCACCTGATGCCATTATTTTGTCCTCTGAATTCTACCTACTGATGTTGTGTGAGGTCTTTAAAAAGAAATAAAATAAATCAAAGCCCATCATTCTTAATTTATGTGTTTGTGATCCTTGCTAGCTGATTCCCGGAGTACCGAGATGGCTTAACTTATCAGCTGAAGAGATTGTTGGGTCAAAACTGCAGCATTCAGTGGCAAAAATGTCATTTTGATTACCAGTTAATGCTATCAGTCAAGGATGACTAGAATCCAAGCAGTTATGTCGAATAAACAAGACGTGATTAAGCCAAAGGGCTCCCAGCATGTCAGAGAGTTAAAAGCTTCTAAAAGCTTGTAACTTCTAATATTCTTGATTCTTCAGATGTGGAAACAACTTCTGTGCAACTCACCGCTATGCAGAGACTCACACCTGCACCTACGACTATAAGAGTGCAGGGAGAAGGTATTTGCAGGAGACCAATCCCGTCGTTAGTGCACCAAAGCTACCCAAAATCTAACATGGTTGTGCTGCATGTGGCCGTTCTGCCATTGAAGAATTGTATTACAGTGAGAGAAGCACTTGCTTAAACTGCATAATTTTGCCATGCTCCATATCTAAAGATTTGCCAAGTAACAAAAGCACATGAGGATGCATCCTATCGAAGAATAATGTGAACACTACTGCAGTTAAAACTTTTCTTCTTTAATGAATGAAAAGTTAAAGATAGTTTTTAAAAACTTACACTATGATTTAACTGTTACTGCACGTCTTGTGTTGTGTTTTATATTTGGAAAAGCTATTTCACTAGACAAGTCTTTAAAAGATGCACTTTACTAACTTCATTTACTGTATAACCAGACTTGAGGGGGTGTTGTAATGAGGGTGTCATGTAATGTCTTCTGTACTCTTGCGTTTTTTGTCCATTGCGTGGTATCTAAGTTATTTCACTAGAAAGATCCTCCTCCCTCCCCTTTCTTCAAACAGCCTGTTTTGAGATCTTCAAGGAGGTAGTGTATTCTGCCCCCTATTCCATTCAGACTGGTATTCATACACTGTGTATCCATTCTGAAAATAACATATCATGTTAATCACATTTTCTTAAAATAATACTGTTTATATGGCAAATTTGTTTTTAAATAGAAAATCTCCCCCTTTGTTGACATTAAATATAAGGAACAACTTATTTTAACTTTTTTTGTAATCCTAGATTTTTTTAAGACTTCACAGCTTGGTTTGTTAAGATGTCGAATGCTGTTACTGGAAGAAATTCTAATAAATGTTAAATTTTATTCTGGTTTATGATCTTATAGATGCACAAAATAATTTTTCCTATTTCAAAGCATGTTCCTAAATTAAAAGTTGGGCTTTGATGGGGGTGGGAAGGAGTGGATATTTTTTTGGAAGCACTGGTTTATCTCTGTTCCCACTGAAGTCAGTGGCAAAATTCCCACCCACTTCATTAGAAACAACATGGCCAACATTCTGTGCTTTAAATAAACCTCCTGGATGTGGTAGCAAGTGCAAAATTGGTGTTCAGTGAATAGACGTATTTTAATCTCAAGCCTGTATTACCTCCTGTTGATACTGTACAAAAGGCAATTCAGTACTTGCATGAGGCACCCCTAATGAGCATGTAGCTACTTCAGCAAGTGGTATTTGGAGGTAAGGCTCCAGCACAGCCTGTCCTTCTTTCATTCCCTTAATGCATCTGGAGTCTTTATAAGCTTATGTTGCCCAAGGTGCCATAATATGAACACGTATGAACCTCCACGTTGCATCTGGACACTTAAATTTCATGATTGCTTTCTTAGATTCCTCAGCTACTTGGTTGGTTTTGTTTTTAAAATGGACTGTGCTGCATTGTCAAAACAGTCAAACAGTAGCATCTGATGAGCATGGCAGTTAAAAGTTGGGCCAATAAAAGAAAGTGGATTGATGAAAGAGAGAGAAATAATTTGAAGAATTCTCATCCTTGGAGAAAATCCTTTTCATGTGGTCCACCTGCAGCTTCTTTCTTTGGAATTTTCAGAAAGCGATCTCCTTGGAACACAATTTTCAAACTCATTCTTCTGAGCAGTCATAAGGTAAAATGGTCATTCTGTGTGTGATCTTTGGGCTTCTTTTTTCTTACTAGAAAAAGCTCCACTGAGTACGAAGAACTGCGTGTAGTTTTTATTGTTTCCAGCACAGGATAATATTTCATGCTGAAGGAAAAGAATAAGAAGCTGGGCAAACATAGTAATGTTTTCCTAGCAATTTGTTATTTGTGGCTCAGCAACTTTAAGACAGTGGTATTGTTCCTTTGTAGATACAGTATAGCTCTGTTAGGAAGTGGAATTAAACAATATAGGCTGTCATCACTTAAACTTATTCTGATATTGCTCAAGTATATAGTCAGGAGATTTTTTTTGCAGTGCATTAGAATGGCCATGCTCAGATTTTACAAAGGGTGTGCAACTGAGATTTGTGTCAGAAAGTTTGAGTCAAATCTCAGTTGTGTCTCTTTCCCTTTCTGCATATGCATAATGACATTCTGAAGTGCATAACCATACTTTTCAGAAGATACAGTGTAGTAATATGTAAATTCTGTTTTTGTAGCTTCTTATCATTTTTATTGTACCTCATTTTGATTATACCTGATACAGGCTTTTCTTGAGCAGAAATCTGGTTTTGGTCTGGTCTACAATACTGTATTATAGGCATTCTTTATTTTCAACCACCAGTACAGCCCTAAGAGCACTTACATTTGTAATTAACTGTTTTAGTTGCTAATTTGTGTTATCAGGTTTTACCAAATCCTGTGTTAGACTGTGCTATGGATTAATTACTGTTTACTATGTAAACTTGCCTAAATGGTTTGGTTTTCTGAATATTAGTTGGTGCTCTGGTGCTGTGCATCTGCTGTAGACAACCATTTAGCTTTTGTGTATTTGTTCATGTAATTAGATGGTATCATAAAACTTTTACACGATGGAAGTTTAACATTGACTTTGGTGTGTCCTCCTCTACCTTCCTTTTTTTTTTTCCTTTTTTTTTTTTTTTTTTTTTTTTTTTTTTTTTTTTAAACCTGGGGACCTGTGAGGCATAACCAGGCTGGTCTCTTGTTGAATGACCTCCAGGATTCTTGTGTCAAATTATTAAGCTCCACAGAGGTGTCAGAAGTGTTTCTGAATCTTGAATGAAATATTTTCTTTCTCTAAAATCTCCTGTGGTAAAAATCTGTCTGCTTGCAATTCCCATCTGTATTCAGCTGGCAGTTCCTTGAGACATAATTGCACTGGTGCCTTCTGCTAACAATCATGTCGTAGACAAGGCTAGAATTGTTAATGTTTTATATTATACAAATGAAGTCTTTCTAGCTTTTTTATATGATGAATTAGGTTTCTTTTCAAGTACTTTCAACTTTTTTAATGGGGCACCATCTCCTGGGTGTAAACTGTGGATTTGGAGTTGCTTGTACCTCCAGGGATTTGCTTTCACCTACGGTCTTTGTGTTGGGTCAAGTTTTTCTAATTTTTATGTAACTCAGATTCATCTTGAAATGCATTTCATGTTTTCTCTGGTGTTTATGTTCGCATTGAGCTGCAGTTACTCACGTGAGAACATTCTTGTGACTAAGGAAGCCATGTGCAACTATGGGACAGTTGTGTGAGCCTGTACTGCTTCTGAGTACTGTAGTTCTTAACCTGATTTTAGTTTCGGGTGAGCTTGCAATGTTTGCAGTGGATGGAATGTTGGAGGGAAAACAACAAAAGAAAGCAATTTCCTTCATGTGGTTATTGTCCTGTTTAAGATTATTGTCTATTAAAGTCACACGATGTGATCAATAGAAAGGTGAACTCTAGGGTGTTCCTTGTGAAGCAGGTGTGTTTAGAGCCATTGCAATTTTGTGGGTAGTAATGCTTGTTTTTTAACATACAGAACTGTAGTTCTTCACTGTTTCAGCTGAAGTTTCCCAAAACAGTCTCCTGTTTAGCTGTTTTCAATTCCTATTTTATGTTCCTAAGGTTATTTGAGTACCATTGAGCATTACAAGCTGTACATGAGTAAAGGGGATATTCCTTCTTGTGGTATTGGTTTCAATTCCCCTTTTCCCTACACACACTGAGCAAGTATAGAAATGAACAGTTTTGCATGCAAAACTTTACAGCTAGTCAGAAATGCTTTTCCATCCCTTTTGCCAAAAAAGAGCAATTGCTTGAAAAGATATCAAGAGTTATGTTTCTACCAAGGAAAGTCATGCAAAGGCCCCTAAGCGTCAGTGGAGATACCAGTCTGAGCAGATTCGGGATAAACTATTCAAATGTACCTTCAAAATTGGACAGATCCATGTATTTCTAATGATGCTTAGACATTTGCTATTTTGACCTATTTTATATTCATAGCCTGTCTTTATTTCCTCATTAGTGAAACTTAGATTCCTTTATTTATCAGCTGGCCTTATTGGACAAAGTATTTCAGCAAGCTGGTCTTTTCTTCCTCCCACTGCTCTCTTTACAGTAGGATGGGTGCTTGCCTTATTTTTTCCTCTTGAGGGAAGTCCACCACTCCATTTTAATTGAAGTTTACAGCTGTGGGTTAAAGAAGCAGGTCCTCTACTTTAGTTGTTCTTGTTAGCTCCTGGGACCTGCTGAGATCCCATAGGATTTTTCCTGATGAATCCTTCCATATGATAAATGTTCCACTAAGAAAGTTGTGTGGTTAAAGAACAAGCTACACTTAAAGCCTTTCCAGTCTTTCAAGATCGATGTGCCAGATTTTGTGTGTATTTCTCTCAAAAGAGGTAACCATGTAATCCAACCACATGTGGATTGGCTCACTGGGCCAAGTTCTTTCCTGCAGCTCACTAATCCCATGAATAAGAAACTGAATTGTAACCAGTTTATCTTGGGACCACTAGCTACATCTTATTAGAATGAATCAAAGGAGGTTGTTTCAAAGACATCAAATACCTCAAAAAAGAATGCACCATTTAAGAAAACTGCGGAATCCAAAATGCATCGTGCTGTACCAATATGCGAAACTCTACAGAGCTTAGGTAGGTTCTGCCTATTCCAGCCATTCCTTCACCCAGCCATACACTTGGTGACTTGGAGATTTTGTGTTTTTAGCTGTTCAGCATTTCAGTCTTCGTCATCTTAATCTTTTTAATCAGAGCAAGTCCATAAATAAGCCAGTATGTTTGGGTTTCTTTATCAGTCTTGTCAATGCAACCATGTAATTTTTTCCTCTATGTTTTTATGGCTATTGTGTGCATGTATCATGGAAAATATTTTAGTTCAGGTCATTCATTGCTTTACCTTTCCCATTTAACAGTTCTTTAGCAAAGAAAAAAAAAATGCTTGCATCAGCAGCAATTTAATAGCATATCTGCAGAAGTTTGCAAAAAAGAGGAAACCAGCTATTTCCCAGCTTACTCTAACTCATCTTCAGTGCAGTTTGGGTTAGTCTACTGGAACTCAGGCTAATTTGGAGTAATTTGGGCTGGGAATGTTCAGCATAGGACATCGGTTTTGTCTGTTCTTCAGTATCTTATTAGAATGAAGCTGGCTTAGTAATATGATGTTTTTCAGAAATGATTATAAGCATGCAAAAGAACTAAAAGTATCTAAAAGTGTGATCCACTATTTTGCAGCATAACTTTCCTCTGGCATAAGGACTTTCTGGCAGAGAACTCCCTGAGGTGTTAACTTTCTATATGAAGCTGCAGGAAGGAGACACCAGGGGGCAGCGGAGGCATTTAAGAATGGGGAAAATTTTGGTTTTATCCATTGAGTTTTACAAAGGAAACCATAGATGTCAAAACATTTCTTTATGACTCTTATTCAGCCCGCTCTGAACAGACCTGAGGAGGGTATCTTGCTTTTGCCTAATTCTGAAGTGTTTCAAGAAGCTTTGAAAAGAATGGAAGAATGACACAAAAAACGTGCTTGAATGCTTTTTTTTTTTTTTTTTAATGGTGAAAACTATTACATGATGTATTGCAGAATAGAGAGGAGTCCTCTGTTCCTCCCCACTAACCCTGCAAGTGTGAATTTCAGCAGTGTCTGCTAGCTAAGTTATGCAGGATGCGGTATACACAGTAAAAAATATTACCTGTCCCATAATTTCGTACTGTAAGGAGACAAATATTGCTGACCTTTTCTTATGGATACAGGATGAGAATAGGAAAGAATAAATTCAGTGGTAGGTGAGGAGTGCACACCAGTAACTGTTCAAACAAGCTCTGACCACCCCTTACTACTTGTTGTTTCTGGCTTTGCAATTCAAGAAGTTTTACAGGTCTTCAGCAAGAGGAATTTATTCCTAAGCCACACTTTCAAGTTGTTTTCAATCCTTTTGAAGCCAATCTTCAGTAGGGTTGATGACTATGTATCTTTAGATAAGGATTCTATATTCTAATCACAACTAGATGGTGAATCATTACTGAAATTAGGTATTCTACCCAGCATCAGAAATTCAAAACAATACCTAATCACTAAAATAGTATGATTTACGTGGTAAATGATTAAGAGGGTTAATGAGTTGGAAATAAAAACACTAGGGTTTTCTAAAAGGAAAAATCAAAGATTTTTCAGCCTCTTCTTTCTCCTCTGTGTTTTTTAAATATGACTTAAAAAAAATATATATATATATTTTCTCTCCATAAACTTTATGTGCAGACAGTCTTTTTATTTTACTTAAATTGAAGTTGTTTGAACACTAGACTTTAGATTTATTTTGTATGAACCTAATTTGTACTTAATGTCAAGTGCTGGAACTGTTGCCCACAATGGGCCATATTTGGGGTATGGTAATGGTTTGCTTAAACTCCTGTACTGCCTATTGCAACGTTACAATACAGAGATTTGTAATGAAATATCTTTGATTTTAAACATGATTGAGAGTTGGGTGACAGGATTTCTTCCTAGCATTGCTGGTCTTGCAATCATAGGTAGTTTGCTTCAGCGGAGACATAGGACTCATCAAAATAGGCTGGATCAGCTTGAGATCAGCCCAGCGTCTGTCTCCAGGAATAGGAGGTAACAGACACCTTCAGAGTAAGGTGCAAGAATTCTTCAGTAACTGAATACAGTGCAGGAACCTGTTTTCAACACTGGATCTTAACCTCCTATGCTAGTGACTGGTCTGAACTGTGATGAATTTCCTGTCTGTGTGTACAGTATGATATTAATTTGGAGGTCTATAAAAATCTAAAACTATTTTTGAATCTCGATAGATTCATGGTCTCATTACTAATTATGTGTACTGTGAAAGGCATTTTCTTTCACTGCAGTTTTGACTTTCCTACTGTTTTTTAATTGAAGTTCATTTGGTCTAGTGCTACAAGAAAGCATGAATAGTGTCTCCTAAACAATTCAATTTGTTCTGTGTTTGTATCACATCTCCTCTTAGTCTTTTTTTTATGGTACCAATTCACTGTCTTTGCTATTCCAGGGCCTTAATTGTGCTTGCTGTCTGCTGAATCTCCTCTAATTTTGCAGTACACTGTCAGAGATAGCAGTGTCTGTCTTCTTCATTTCCCCGGTTCCTATTTTCATGTCTTGTATATTAAGCTTTAAGTTGCTCAAGGTAGTGACCGTCAGCTGCTAGGTACTTGTGCAAGGGAAACCGCTGAAAACTTAATTCAAATAATAGCTGGTAAAATATACACAGGGTTCTTCAGAGGGAGGTCCTATAGAAATGCTTAATATTATTGATTTGTCTTCTCTGGACAGGTTATAAATAGCATTACAGTATGTGGAGAAAATGTAAGGGGAACATCTAGATGAGCAGCTCAGCACAATAGCTGTGCTTATGAGGAAGATGATGTCTGGGTTTTGTTACACAGAAACGGGCTGCCTATTTTTATGCCTTCACCACATGCACATGTTGGATGCACGCAATCTATGGCAGTGGGAGAGCCAAATCTGAAAACTGGGCTGCTAAGAGAGAGGCTTAGCAAGGACAAATGTCTTTCCTCTGCATGTTTGAGGTTGGGAGGGGTGAGTTGATGTAACTTTCTATGCTCCTCAGTAGTCTGAATAACAAACCTGGAAGTGCAGCAGACCAGCCAGATCATTTTTGCAAGATCTTATCAGTAGAGGCTGGAACTTTTTTTGGTTTTTGCAAAGTAGAGGAAGAAAATGGTGAGCTGTAGGCCTAGCTGCAGTACCACCTGACCTCTGGAGATGCATCAGTTCTCACTGGGCTTCACTTTTTTTTTTTTTTTTTCCTCCTAAGTAGTATATATCCTGCCTTGAACAAGCATCAAATTTATTGGGGTGCAAAGAAGGGACTAAGGTGAAAGCTTCTTTCTTTTTTTTTTTCTGGATACCTGATGACTTGTAGTGCTATAAGCCTTAATCAAGTGTGGTGCCTTAATGTTGTAGATTGAATTGCCCTGGAGCCAGTTCACCCATACCTAGACAACTAATTTTATCTAGAGAAATTGCCTTAAAGGTCAGTTTGTTGCATTTGCCAACCTTTTGCTTAGTTTTGAGGCTCAGTAATGAGAAAATTCCTATTAACACTTCTACAGAGGATAGCATTTATGAGGTCTGGGTTAGGCTTTATGACTGCAGAAGCTTATCTGCTCTGAGACAGACTCAAAGCTGTATCCAATCTTGTCAGTCTTCAAAGGCACCCTCACATGACCATAAGGACTTGCTGAAGTCTGCCTGGGTGTGTAGCTGTATGCCTGTTTGTCACGCGCCATGCCAGATTAAGCCTGCTGTGTGTAGGACTGGCTGCAGTCATTGTCTGCTGAATACACAACGTATGAGGGTCTTTCATCCCTGTACTGGGAGAAAGGTTATGATTTGGTTTGCAGGCAGGAATACTTTTTCTTCTGGTTGCTTTCCAAGTGGGACTTTAAGGGCTGATGCTACTCAGTCTCAGAGGTGGATATCAAGTGATTTCATCCTAGTGATTTTTCCAAGGCCAGGTTTTACTAAAATGTGTTACTGCTCTGCTAATTTATATCCTGCATCTGAGACAGAAGAAAATCTGATAAATTTCAGACACTTAGGAATACACTTGTTAAGATGTCTGCAAATCACATACTTGGAGCTCTGGTGATGTTTTTATTAAAGGTGATACAAGCTTTGAAATCTGGTGCTTTATTGGCTAAAGCTGCAAAGGAGTCTTACTTTAAACAGACCGGTGCATTCTGCTGGGTCACTGCTTGCAAGTCACATAGACAAGTGGCACAGACAATCTAAGAAAGAAAAGTGGTTTACTTTACAGTGACTGCAGCTCTTTGGGTATGTTGCCAGTATGTGTTTGATGAGTAGCCTCACTTCTGGACTTTTTCTCCTCTCTTTTCTCACAAATAGAGGGTTTAACACTGTGCAGTTCTTGTTCAGTATGTGGTATCTTTCAGATGCCTGCCATGCAATTCTCATGCATCATCTAAATTCTTTAATTTCTAAACCGTTACCCTTTACTGGAGCAGAACAGTTTTCAGTGAGCTTCTTTCAGTCATCATGGGTCTGAACACTGCTGGTTATAACACTGATGTTCTGGGCTGGCAAAGATGGGGAGTGGTACTTTTTCCTTTCCTATTCTTGAAGGAATTGGGAAAACACTGACTTTCTGTATTCTTGAAAGAAAGTCAGCAAAAAGTCAGCAAATAATTTTCATCTTAAAATTGGCAAGAAAGGTGCATCTAGTTCTCTTGATGTTCTAGGGGAAAGAATGGCAAAAAGTACTCCCACCTATCGTATAGAGCAGACTTAAATGTTGCTGTGTGAAGCACGTTGGTAACAGGTTTTAAGGAATTCCAGATGTTAGAGAGGTAAGTAAGGTGGTTCTTTTTTTTTTTCCTCCCATTTCAGAAACCTGAAATCATCTTTATATGAATGAGAAATGGTCAGGAAGGATATAAACTTTATTTCTATTTCCTTCCATCTTTCTACTGGGATTGCTGTCATTCTTTTCACCTTCCCTCTTTCTCCTTCTTGTACCAGAATCTGTTTTATTCACCTAGTGCAGGCAGATAACACACAGACAGCAGTGCAGGAAGGAGTGAATCCTGGGCTCATCTGCAGTAAGACCAGGAGTTTGCAGAGAACTGGAGAAATTCCCCTTGTCTCTGCCAGCAGTGTGCATAGGAGAGAGCGAACTGATGGGGGAACACAGCACAGGATATGCAGGTGGAAGGAAGTAGAGGAACTGAGCTGACTTGGAGAAAAACTAGCAAAGAAAAAGACTTGGGAGCACATCCTGTCCCATCTGCATGCATGTCGTATTTGTACATGCAAGCACATATACAGAGGAAGGCTTGCGTGTTCCTAGCGGCCTGACAGGGTACTGTCTGAATTTAAGGCTTCCTAGTCATTGGGCATACGTTGGTATATAGTACATAGGACATACGTGCTTTTCTTTTAGTTGTTGTTAACCAGTCTAATAGATCTGCTTCTCTACATTTTACGTTAATAACTACAGATGGGAGAGGTGATACACATGCATGTGAAATGAATGAGCATGTATGAACTCGAGTGCATGGAGGTGCTTACACCTGCCTATTCTTTGCAAGGGCTCTTTTGGGGATGAGGTGACCAGAAGGATTTATGGGAATTAGTCCCCCATCTGCCCCTCACATTTGTGTGATCCCTTGCAAGACATCTGGGGCTGCTTCCAGTCCCGAGTCCCTAATGGCTGTAACACTAATTACAGTGATACAGTATTGCATGGTTTTGTGTAAAAGCTGCAAGAAAATGTTTCAGTTTCTTTAGATGATAACATAGCAGACTGGTATAGCTCATTAAATATATGGTAGCAATAACGTTAATTTATGTCAGGAAACAGATTTTCCTCAGAAAATCTGAATAACTTTGGAAACCCAAACCACAGTGGAATTGTAAAGTAATCCCCTAAAGTCTTGCGGAGTTGCTATGGAAACATGCAGGTGCTCGGGCTGAGTTTGTAGAATAAAATGATCAGTTATAATTATCTGGGAAAAATGAGTGATGCTTTTCCACATAAGAACTACTGTATGTGTTGTAACTGAAGACAAAGAGGAGTGCACAGCTGTACAATGTGTATTTTTTAGAATTCAGGGTTTCTGCCCTGCAAGACTTATCAGGTCTTCCTGCTGAAAGGAGTAAAAGTATTTCTGGAAAGTATAGTCTTAATAACTGTATGTTAGATCTGTGCTGCTCCTGCAGAGAATCAGAGTCTCGTGGGCACAGGAAGAAATCTGTTACTGTGACTTTAAACAAATTGTATTTATTATTGATGGCAAGTATTTATAAAGGCCACATCGGTATGCTCAGTCCACGTGCTGTCTGCAGGGCATCGGTGCAGCCCTTTTCTTCGGACCCATCGCTATCTTAGCTAAGTATGATATGCATTTCTAGGCATATGCTGCCCAGCTACAATTTTCCTTAACTTTGAGCCAGTGGTACCCAGTTAGTAAAAGTGGAGATGTTCTGTTTCCATGTTTCTTTTATATATATATATATATTTTAATTTTTTTGTTTGTTTTTAAAACCTTGTATCTCTTACTGGGATTGTCAACAACAATGCTAGCTGGAAGAATTTAAGCTTTCCATTTGAGTAATGGTCTTTAGCTTAAGTTTATTGTTTCTTCCTTATTTTTTAAATTAGTTGCAAATTTGGGGGGAAAACATCTGCAAGGGCTTGGGTTTGCATTTTCTACTGAGGGTCTGTCAGACACCCAGGGAGGATGTTCCCAGTAGAGCTCCTCAGCATCAAGGCTTTGGTCCTGGTTCTGCAGTACTGTGTTCAAGGGGTGCTGCAGAGACTTTTAACTCTAGAACAGCAATATGTTTAAAATACTAGACAAGCTTTCTGGGGAAACATAGACTGTGGTGTAATAATTGCAAAACACAAGGAAGGCTTAGATCTGCCAAGGAATTTGGACACCTTGTTCCACTTGGGAAATAAGGGTGTTGTACTGATGGTTTATGGTGGCTTCTTTCAATTCAGGTCTAAACGTTTGTTATTCTGTATCCAGTCAGCCTGGAAAATCTGCCCTCTGCGCAATTGCATTTCTGTGCAATTTCTACTTCCATTCAATTGCGTCGACAGGCCCCTTTCCTAATCTGGCATACGCAGTACCGGGTGGTGAGCTATGCTGCACCCATAGTGAGATATGATTTTAGCCTGAAAAGTAATTTAAAAAAAAAAAGGGGGGGGAGGGGGCAAAAGTATGAAGGAAGAAAACAGTCTCCTTTGAGATTTCCCTGTGGCCTCAAGGTAAGCCAGCAGCACAGCTGAGAATGGAAACTGGTTCTGTTTACAAGCCAGTGTTATACTACACTGCCTACTAACAGGGCATGGTTATAATCACATACAGACATCACCATCCGCTATCTTCTAAAGGGATATAATCTAAGCCTGTTTTTTTCTTCGGTCTATGTAGGACTAAATAGGAGCTGTAGATGCACTCTCCTCCTCCCAGGAAGATGCACTGTGTGCTCTGTAGGTAGTGCTTCTCACTCCTTCACTACACAGTGTGCTGGGTCCTAACTCCGTGTTGTAATGACAGAATTCCAGCCCAGCATCGTTGGCCCCTGAAAACCTATTGCTGCATGTTTTTATGTAGAGGGTGGTTGTACTCTGCATCAAAAGGGATTACCTTGCTCATCTTATGTACTTTCTCATGTACTCTAAGGGTAAATGTGATCTCTCCGGAGCCCTGTAAATTATTTGATGTGAAAAACTGCAGACTTGGGAGATGAAAGACTTTGACCAGATTCAGTGAATGAACTTGTACGTCAAGTCAGGAGCTCTCCTTGTTTCTGTCTGGTTTCTCAGTTGTGCCTGCTTTCTTGTCTGTGCTGCACTGACAGGAACAGTTTAGCAATGCTGCCTGTATTCCTGTTCTTTTTCACTTATTCCCAAACGTGATAGATACTACGCCTGGACAGAGGAAATCTCTCCCTTGGTATTTTCTCATAAAACTCTCATTTTGCTTTTTTTCTCTGTGTAGTTCACCTCTGTGGTACAGTTCACCTGTTCCAGCATATAGCAAGGAGATGTTTATTACCAGTTTTTGTCTTTGGGAAGAAATGACTAAACTTGCAGAATGGAAGCGTAAAATAGCTACAGTCTCGCACCCAGACAGAGCTCTAGGGCAAACTTCATTAGCATCTTTTTAGTACTTTAACCTTTTATTTTACATAATCTTCTGCTGTTCAGTAAATTCATGTTAATAATTAGTGACACTGTAAAGGTGGCTATAAGCCATCTTCAGGCTTATAGCGTATACATATATATTAAAAAAAAAGTTGTACGGCAGCTTATGAAGTTAGTGTAACTATTTTCCTCTAACTCTGCTAAGAGCGAGCCGTGTCGTGTCGCCCCCCGCCCCGGAAATGCAATTAG
>VXAA01004102.1:0-31252 GCA_013399115.1 Anseranas semipalmata | reverse complement strand
CGCCGGCAGAGCGGGTGGGCAGGCACCAGGTGCAGCGCTAAGAGGCTTTCCCCGCTGTCGCCGGCTTTGTCTGCTCAGCCTGACCTCGTCTCGCAGTGCCTGTTGGCACTGGAGGTATTAACGTTGCTTAGGAGGAACCGAGAGCCGATCAGCTGAGTGGGAGAGGCACTGTTTTTGCGCTAGATGCTTGATTCGGAGGAGGATCCGAATTTGCATTCGACTAGTGATGTGGAATGAAGATAATCGGAGAGAAAACTTTATGCAAGATGTGCTGGTCATAACTTGATCATAATGAGTCGTGCAGTTACATGACAGGCTGAGAAATAGTCAGAATTCTTTCATGACTGCAGCAGCTGGTTGGCAGATAAGTAATCCTCGGGTTGTTTCTCAAGTGTAACACAAACTTCAGCGTGCTGGAAGTGCAAGCAAAGCCAGAAGTATAACATACCGGTGTTTCAAGCTGCAGTGCCAGGGAGCGCGCATCTCTGGCTTTGGAATTGGCAAAGTACGTGTGTGCTGCTGAGCAAAGCAAACCTGTGAAGTAACGCAGCAACGTAAACATACGAGGGACAGTCTAGGTAGAGCTTGGGTGGATGTGGAAAGAGATCTTGGAAGGAAGGTGGGGGTGGAAGAGAAGAGCTGGTCTGACAGTAACGCTTCACTCGAAGCAGCAGCACGGTTTAAGAACTTTTGCTGCTGGCTTTAGTTCTGGAATAGTGTCAGGTCATTCTGGGTTTGAACCAGTAATAGCCCTAAAATAACCCAAAAATTTTCAGAGGAAAGAAGTTTTCTTTGGAAAATGCTTGCTTGTCAAACCTAAGATGTTTTCTTTGAAACCTGTCCATGTTGATGAATTTCTGCTGAAGTAGAGTTCAGCTAAGTTTGCCTCTGGACCAGGATTGCTGGAAACATCAAGGGCCCCAGCTCAAAGATATGCCCAAGGCGCCCAGGATAATAATACCTGCTGAGGGATGTTGGAAGCTGCCCAGCTGTGACCCAAGCTGTTGGTGCCAGACTCCCCGGAGCAACCCTGTAGCTGCGCTGTGAGGGTGAGACCTTCCCCAGCATTTAATTCTGCTACAGCTGCTGAAACAGAGAGTGCTGCTGAAGACTGAACAACTGTCTGCTCGATGGGGGCTTCACGTAACTTTGGTTACTGTCTGAAGTGAATTTAACAAATTCAGAATTCACTGATTATTTGTTGTGGTGGTTGTGGATATTTCTTTGACTTGGCTTTCTGCTAGCCCTAGTCAGCAGTCTTGCTCACAGAGGTGAACTAGTTGAAAAGAAGCAGTTTTCTGTTTTGGGGTGTCAGATTGGAAGAAAAGCTGTGACCTTTTTCGTAATTCGTAATGTATGAGTATATGGTCAGAGCTGGTGGAGGTGTCCAAATGAAGCAGTTATTATCCTAGTATTAGGAAACCCACCTGTTCCCTCGCTGGTTCTGCCCAGTCTTAAGTGTCACAAGGATGTATTAATTCAGCAGGCTGGCTGAACTTCCTATATTTTCAGAATGAGTTTTTTTTTTTAATTATTTTTTATTTCTGCTGTTATTGGTGTAACCCTTTGGACAAACAACTCCCATATTCAAGGGTGAAAGGACTCAATTTTCCCAGCTGCTGGGGCTGTTAACACATGCTTTGGGCAGTGCCCAAAGTCTCTTCTCTGCCAGCCTGATTTCCTTATTGCTCTTCCAAGCACAGTTATTAGTGGAGGAAGCAGATCACTGCTGGAGTGTGGCAGCTCCCAGTAGTAACGCTGCTCGAAGAAGGAGCGGTAGGTTCTTGTAACAAGTCCTAAATTGATTCTGCAGCCTAAGAAATAGGAGTCTCCTGCTATGGGTCTTTCCCGTCATACCTGTCAGAAGCAGTCAGCCCTAAGGTGACAGACTGGTAGCCAACTTCATAAATAGTTATTGAAGACTAGAGTGAGAAAGACCATTTGCCAGGAAAAATGCAAACAGGAACTAAGTGTCCTCTTCTTTATTCTTTTTATTTTTTATTTTTTTGATTTTGTTTTGCTGTGGTATTCCCCCCCNAAAAAAAAAAAAAGTAAATATAAGGAACTCACGATCCTGTAGAAGTGTCTGATGAGCATTCTGTGAGAGGTTGTTGCTGGGCTGCTCTGCAAAACGAATAGGCTGTGAAGGAAAGAGCTTGCAGGAACACCCTGGATGTCATTTGCGCTTGGACGGTGTCTGCATGTGGCAGAGCTGAAAGCTCTGCAGTACTTTGGATGCCGTTGGAAAGATGGGGAGGTGCTTCCATTCTGCTGTGCACAGAGGTGGAGTACAGACAGTAAGAAGTATAACTTCTTATTTGCAGCTGGAGAGCTGTTGTTTCAAGGGCACTGTATTTTTATCATGGCACCTTTTGGAAAAAGTCTCTTCTGTTTTTTTTGTCTGATTTCTACTGTACATTCTAAAACGTACGGTATGTTTATACAGTATGGTCTAAAGAAATGCCTAGGAAATAGTTCAAGTGCCTGACTTCCACTAGATGTCAAGGCAAGTTAGTCATCCACGTCTCTGAAAACCTACCCCAAAACTTTAATTGCATTATCTGTTTATGTATAAAGGTTTGGACATCCAGAATTTCTGTAAGCAGCAAAGCAGAATATAAGACATTCAGCAATCCAGTCAAATCCCCTTGTGGAAATGCTGTCCTGTTTTCTTAATTATGGTTGTTCTGGCCTCTGAGACCCTTGAACTGCTCATCCTCTTTTGAAACACTGCTTAGGAAAATAGGTCATCTCTGGTCTTGCATTTGATTTGATTGGTTCATAGGACCCAAAGATGTTTGTTGTTCATGGATAGGTGTCTTTCCTGGGTGTTATCATGGGTTTGCATACAGGAGAGTAAGAATGCTCTTGTAATTCTGAGCAATTGCTCTTGTCTAGGTTTTGCATCTACTGCTTCCTCCCCTGTTTCTAAAACAAATGGGAGGCTAATTTGTCACTTTGAGTAGCATGGGCTGAGCAACATAAGGTTTTTCAGAGTAAGGCTTGGTCAGGCAAAATTTAAAAATAATGTGTGTTGAGCTTGAGAAGTCAAGGACTGTCACATCTACAGAAAATGGCATTTTCTTCGCTTTAGAATACGCTAAATTAATTTAATCCATAGTATTTATGCATATAAATAGTGAATAGCAAAGCTGTAGAAGGCTCTAAAGTATGGAAAACTTCAAATCTAGGGCATGAGGTATTAGAGGGGAAATTTTCCCGGAGAACAGATGATGTTGTTACTGCCTACTGTGGTTCTTCCTTCTCTGAAGGATCTAAGCTAGCTGCTGTAGCAACAGCACAAGTGAACCACATAAACCACGCATCTAATTCACTGTATGAATTCTTACAGTGAGATACGGAAACAGCAGTATTCATGGAACTCTTGCAGGGTTTGCTGTGACTTCTGTTTTGCTAACTTGTGCGTTGGATGCAAAGATCTGGTGGCAGCTTACTTTGGGACCGCAGAGCTGGCATTGAGCTTGCTTGCTGGGTGGGTTTTGTTCGTAGTGAAGTTCCACAGCTCCGGGTCCTTGAAACCATCTTTTACTAAGTTAGGGCCAGTTTTACTATTTCTGTAGTCTGGCCTTTCCTGAAAACACCACTTGGCCAAAGAACTCTTAATTTCCAAAGCAGATTCTCTTTCACTGCTTTACCACAGTGTTTTTGTGGGTCTTTTATCAAGGAATCTAACCACACTCCTGTGAAGCACTAAACCATTTAACAGATTACATTGTGTTTATTGATTCTAGGATAGGTAAATGGACAGGATGCCCTTGCGAGATCTTTGAAAGCACTGTTTTTTTTCACCTGTTCAATACAATTAACAGTACTCTTTAAGAGCTGTGTTATTCTTAAGTGTATCTCATCACCAGACAGCCAGACATTTCACAAACAGCAACAGAGATCTGTCTCAACCATCAACAGTTTCTAGTGCTTGCAATTTCTTTCCCCCGGGGACCAGGGGGAAAGCTGGTCTTTACTCTGTGTCCAGCTGGTTATCAGGTTTGGGCTGTTGCAGATGAAAGGTGCATGTACATGACTGTTCAACTTCTGTGTCATTTAAAGTAGGTGCCTGTCGGGAGTTCACCTGAGAGACCTCCAGACGAGTAGGGGATCTCAGCAGCACATCCGGAATTTAACCAGAGACCTGACAGAATGTCATGGTTGATTGAACTCAACTGATGCCAGGTATATGTCTAATAGGTCACAAAATAGTGACAGATTCTATAAATAGTGGCTGAGATTTTTCCAGTGTTTGATGAAATGAGATGCTTAGTCAACTAGTAGATGAATACTTTATTCTTTGAGACTCATTTAAGGATCCCAATTTTAAACCTTGCAGAGCAAGTGGCCGGAATCAATACAGAACATAAATATCATATATATTGGGGTGGCTAAATCCTGTGTTTCAGCTAGGTATACATTGATATCTGCCCCTAAAATTTTCTGTCCTTAAAGGGCGCTAGGAGGGCAGAATACATGTCAGCAGTCCAGCGGGTATGTGAGGCTGCTCATGAACAGTTGTGCCAGAGTTTCTCTTTGGTAAAAGAGGAATTGGATTTAGGAATCTCATTTAATAGATGACTGAAAATGACTACGGGCAGCTTTATCCCCTACTTTGGCCTTGGCTTCAGTAAGATCCTGTGTTTACACACCATGAATGATAAGAGGTTCATTACAGGGAACAGAAATATTCCCAGCTGTTCTTCCCTAGCTGAGCAGGTAGCTTGATTTCTGTCATGTTCTGGACATACAACAAGAAACATTTCTCTGAAGCAAGAGGGTCAGTTGGATAAGACAGAGGAGAACGAAAGAAAGAAGGAACTAGGGTGACAGACCAGAAATACCTATATATGGATGCAAGCTCACACACAAAGTTGGTACTTTTTAGAAAAGCAAACCAATCCTTAGTGCCTCCCTTCCTCTCAAACATACTTTATTTTTAAAAAGCCTTTTGGTTCCTCTTTGTAGGGCATGCTGCTCCTGCAAGGAAGAGTATCTGTAGGGGGGGAAAAAAAAAAAAAAAAAGCATTTCTTAATAAACAGTTGGGCTTCCCAGGGGTCTGACCTGCTGATTCTAATGACCAGAAAAATTAGTCACTCTGACTTACTGCTAATAACTCAGTGCCATCAGTGCAGCTTGAGTATGGGGAACATGCTTTTGTTCTTATCAGCAGAGTTGGTTTTTAAGTTCTGGTCTCTTGTTACCCAAGAATTTGTGCGGGTGCAACCGTGGGGGTCCACATATTGCTGTGACTCCTAGTTCTGAAGGTTATTCATTCTTCACTGGTAAATTTTTTGATAGGTGAATTATGCCTCTAGGGGGTCATTTGAATATTATCAACTGAACAGGAAGCGACAAACTCCCTGTGTACAATCCACCCTGTACCACCAATTAAACATTGAGTCAGTATTCAGGCAAATCTTACTACGGTAAGTGCTTCACGTGGCAGTGGGCATGAATCTGGCCTTTATCTTCCTGTGAGGAGGAAGGTGATGTCACATGGATTATTAATGGGAGTGCCTCCTCTCCCAGTTACTGCAAGGATTCCTTTCTTTAATTTCATTCATAATGGCCTCTTAAAGCATCTCCTGCTGACAGAGACTCCTTCAAAACCAATGGGGGGGGGCTGTAGCAAGATGAAGAACCTTCTGTCACTATTTATATTTGCTTTCACTGTCACTGGCTCCTCATGTCATCCAGGACAGAGGATTAATCTCTCTGATCCCTCTATTTCTAGTTGTAAAAGCGCAGTGCGCTGTTGAGGGTGATTCACTACGAGGCCAATCCGTGTTATAATCTATTGTAACTATGAATGCATCAGTCAGAAGAGGAAGGCTAATGGAAAAATGGCATATTTCTGGGTAGACTATATGTGTATACGGGAAGATGGATGGATGGTTGGGAACATGGAGTCATGCGATGCAGGGCTCTGCCATGCTTTCATACCATGGGCCATGTTGTATCATAAAATTCTTGCAGATGCCTCGTCTTGCCCTGTCCGAGTGTATTTTTGTCTCCTCTCCTGTTTACCATGGCCACCTGCAGCAGGCAGTTTGTAAGGGACTTGCGCTGAACAGCTTGATGAACTCTGCTACAATAGATAGAAAGTGAAAGTTCTCAGTGGCTTTTCTGTTCTTAATCAGCCTGGTAAAGTTTGACATATCGGAGCAATGTGAAGAGCACTAGGTAATCATTTACCGTGTGTGACAACAGAGTGCAAAATACACATGGGAACAGTCTGTCTGGGGGGTTATCAGTAGGATTTGTTTTTTCCTTCCTTTCTGGTAAATGAAGTGAATTTCCCTTGTAGTTCTGCATCCAAAATGTCCATTTAAATGTCACTATCATTGTCATGGCTTTCAGGGTCATTTTCATATACAGTCTGCCTGCCAGATCTGAACTGGAGGTGCCAGGACTAGAAAGGACAGTTATTGTCAGTATTTTTTCTTTAGCTCGGCCCATAACCGGTCATTTACATTGAAGCTGCTTCTGTAAAGTGTGTGTATATGTGTACTCATACATATATAATATATAAAAAACAAGGAGACTGAAAACTTGCAGAGGAGCTGCTGCTCTTTGACATTGAAAATGATCTCTAGGTGGTAGGGTTTTCTTATTCCATGCAGCGTAAATGCATAAAGAACTAAATGCTGTCTTGTTGCAAAGAAAAAAAAAAAAAGAAGTCTGCTTAGCTCTATAAAGAAGAGGAAGTTCACTTGCAGCTAAAGGTTTGTTGTGAAAGATAGGAAGTCTGAGTCTTGTTCCTGCTTCTGGCCTGTATTTTCTCATTTAAGCTACCTTACCTATGTGTACCTTTGTTTTCTGCAATTCAGTTGTCATCTGTCCCATGTGCTCTGTAATGTTCCTGGATTTTTTTTAATTACTATTTTTTAGTCTGCTTTCCAATGGGAAGTGTGCTTATGCAATTGCCCTCTAAGTAACTTCTGAACCTGTTGGCCAAATGTCAGATATTTGCTGAAACTGTAGACGTCACAGGAGGAAGGGAATGTAAATTGCAATGTCATGACCTAGCGCTGTAGCCTCACCCTGCACTGAAGCTCATGGAGATGGCACTTTTTTAGACACAAGATAGTTCACAGGGGTGGGTGACACTTAGGAACACTGCAACCACAGGATACCAAAATGTAAGCTATCAGTATGCTAATCCTTCTGTCCATTGAATGGCTTTCTTTCTTTGCAAGATGTTTTGAGAGCATAGGGGAAAAGGTTGAGAATTGTTACTAAATTAGAATTGGCACTGTGCAGCAGACTCTTCACAAAATTAATGTTTGATAACATAAGGGGGTGGAGGGAGGAGAGTTTCAGTTATAAAATTACAGGAGTCTTGTCAGACTAGCTTGATTTTGTGAGTTAACAAAAAAAGTAGCATGTTTGATTAAAAGATAGAAGGGGATTTTAACTTTGCACTTGGCATGACAAAGCAGAAGCCAATAAAAATGAGATCAGATTTCAGCCTTCTGAAACTATTGGTGTTCTTATGCAGTGTGTTAACACTGTATTGTTGAAATATCTCTGCTTTTGGGTATGAAAACTCTCTATAATTGCTGTTTAGCAGCTCCTTTGCATGAGAAGCGTATATTGTTTCTGTGATTCTCGTGACAGTAGTGTTCAGCTATTTTGTACCCTTTGTCCTAGGGTCAGACCTGAAAGGAGGGGATAACCTCTGAGTGAGACCCCTGGAGTTAAGTCTTTCAAATGTTGTGAAAATATTCACCAAGTTGCTTTCATTAGAAAATTGCAAGGCTTGAGAGGTCTCTGTGTTGTTCTGTGCAAGCTGCTACATGCTTTGGCAGGTGGGTGAGAAAGAGCCGTGCTCTGGTACACCTGAAGAGCTCTGCGGCTCCAAGGCATTTTGGAGATGAGATTCTTTTTATATACCTTCCTGGGAGTGTAGGAGAACTGCAGTGTGATGTTTTCCAGGCAAATAGCTGAGAAGGTGAAGTTTGCAAGACTCTGTTGTATTTTCCAAATGGCTAGCATTTCAAAATTATTCCTCCTTGACCTTTCCTGATCCATCCGATTACTTTTTTTAAATTAAGTATATGGCTTTTTTCTTAGCTGAACAATGTGCAAGTGAAAGACTAGAACTTCAGTGTCAAAGCTCTGTGTTCAAAGCAGCAGGAGACAGCCCTGCTAGAGCCCTGTGGCTTGTACCAGCATTGCGTAAGTGCTTCTTGCATTTTGTTCCTCCACATCTCAGATGCTTGTAGTAAAGAGTGGAAGCATCTCCTCTGCTTACCTGCATGCCACATGCAGTAGGTTAGTCTGATGTATATTTTGCAGTCTTTTGGTGGTTTTATTCTTCCCAGGATCTTAGTCTCCCATGGTCAACATTTGGTGTTTAGGGAACCCTGGGACACTTGTATCTGCACCAGGCCTAGGCTTTTATTCACCACTGGTGTTGATATCAACCTTAAGATTTCTCACTCATTTTCCTTCATTCAGCAATGCCCTGGCAAGAAGCAGGCAGGGCATTGTGTGGTCCAGCTGATGGAGATCCTGAGCGCAAGGAGGCTGAGCCAGGATCCATTCCTTACAGCGAAAGGGAATTAAATGCATCATGCATTTGACTCTTGACTATGATCTTCCATTGTGTGCATGTTAGACATTTGTGATGGTTGCTTGCTTTCTTTGTGTACTTGAGCTCTACTTGTCAGCTGGGAGATGTGTTCCATCTCTGAATGCCCCCCGGGAAGTATACCTGTGCAGTATTACAGGTGCTTTGCTCAGACCTGGTAAGCCTGTGATGCCGTGAGGCCATCCTGCTGGTTGGGCTGCTGTCAGCTGTCTTTTCAAGTCCTCCATAGCTGCTGTATTTAGGCTCTTGGCTCTGCACGTCCTGCATGGGTTTGGCTGAGCCTGTCTCAACTGGCTGTGCCTGATGCAGGGCTTGTGGGAGGAAGCTGCAGGGATGGCTCTGCTCCAGGGTGGATGCTTCGCTCAGGGAAGGTATGTTTACCAGTTGCACCTTGGTACTTCAGTATTGCCACGCTTTCCACATGACCCTGCAAGCCATATGCTCATCCCTTGTCACACAGTTACAACTGGCATTCTTTCTTCTGTGAATAAGGCAAGGAGAAACTATGAGTTGGTCGTCCAGCCTCTGACTGTCCTCCTTTGAGCTATATCCTGTGAGCCTCACAGGCAGCTCTTCGTGATTGATGTAATCTAACTAATGCATATGAGAGACATCTGAGCCAGAATAGGGAATTTAGTGAGATGAGGAAACTGCTGGGTTTGGAGTCAGAGTAGTTCTTGTCAGCGGAGGATGGGAGCGGAAAGCAGCGTGGCTGTGCACAGCACATCCCGCCAGGCCCAGCAACATGGGCGTGCTGAAGCAGAGGCCTGCTTTTCCGAGATGCCGGTTGTCCTCAGTCTCCAGCAACCCCTGTGACTCAAGGGAGAGCAAGTTTCTGAGCTGGGCCTTTCCTGTGTGCCTTTTCTTCCTGTACTGGAATGTGAGTGACAAAAAATAACGGGGGGGATCACTGGCAAGCCAAATCATGCTTAACCCAGTGAACAAGAACATGGTGCAGGGTGCTGTCACTGGGCCTTCTAAGACCCCTTGTATAGAAGATGCCACTGCAGCATGACAGCTGTCAGAGGGGTAGGTTACTCAAGCTTCTAACTGTCCTCACCACAGCTGTGCGAAGGCGGCTGTGCCTTTCCAGACCTCTTTATCTCCCCTTGCCGTTCTTTCTAGGTTTTGAGCGAGAATCCTGAAGATCTCTTCTGGGCTGAATGATATCTACTTTCTCTTTTCTCTGTTCCCTGCGAAGATGACTGATAGATGATGGCATTTGAAGAGATACTAAATGTTGCATTGGAAGTTGGTGCATAAAATGTAGTTCTAGGAAAGGCAGTGACTCACTTATAACTGTGACACTGGCTCAATCAGAGGGCTGCTAAAAATAATCCACCTTCTAATTCCACCATTGATCTCTAATTGGAGAAATACTCTAATTTACAACCTGCAGAAAGGACAAGGTCAGAGACTGAAGTGAAATCTCTGGTTTGCCAGTCAGGAAAGTCAGAATCAGTGTTCGGAGAGGGAATTTGGGGGTGAGGCCAGGTAAGGGTGATGGTGCTGACTTTGCACTGAACTCCTGCTGAATCTTCACCCCAGCTAGATGCTGTAGGGCGCTGTTTTGTCAGCAGTGTCTTTTTTCAGGCAGAGAAGATGCGTTCCTTGTTGTGTTGTCCTGGAGAAAATTCTTTGTTTCCACCAAAACCCTGACCCATGCAAACAAACCTTTCCACATTGTGTGTCCATGGTATCCTTTTTGTTTCCTGCTTCAAACCGTTATGTAGCATTGGGTTAGTGTTGAAAAGACAGCTGTCTGGTTTTGCTGCAGAAGCAGCACATTTTGGCAACAAGGAAAAGGGAGCCTTTTCAGCTGGGTTATTTAGCATCTCGTGAGATTGGGCTTTGAATACTTGTTAGCCTCTTTTTGGTTTAGTTTCTAAGTTAGATAGTCACTGTTGTCTGTAATGGTGCAATGAGAGTTCAGCTGACCTCGCCAAAATGTGAAACTTCTGTTAACTTCGTAGAAATAGCAGGGGATGTGAGATTGTACCAAATTACTTCTTTGACAGAGGCTGGTAAGGGGGGCTTGCAAAGAGGAGCTTTTGCCATTGCCAGCTGATACTATTCAGTGCATAGCATGTGTCCCTGTAAAACAGAAGTGTAACTTCCTGCAGGACCGAGGTTTAATGCCTCGTTCAGAGAGAGCACAGATAATGCAGAAGTGTGTGAGGCACTGGGTCCCTTATGACACAGAGGGCTCAGCACCTGAGATGCTTCCTCCAGCACCCAGAGACTGAAGGAAAATGATTGGGTTCTCCAAGGAGAAATCAGAAGTGTTTTGGTCACTTGTGGCTTGCTGTCACTTCAGAAATAACAGAATCCATATCCTTCATCCTTAAATACTTTATTACTGCCTTGGTGCTGCCACACAGTCATTGTGTAGGAGCCTGTACCAAAGATGGGGCTGTCTCTGGGGTGGAACACGCAAACTGTTCAAAGTGACCAGAAAACCGAGGGGATTTTGTCTTGATTCTCTGACATCATCTGTTGCACTTGGAATAGAGAGTAGTTTTCTTTTTTCAACTTAAAAAAAAAATCTTGTTTTTTGTTATTTAAAGCTGGTTAATAAAGAAATGTGTCCTTATTTCTCAGGCTAGTTCAGCAGACATTCATATTATTAGTCTGTAGTAATTTTTCATCTGTTCTTTGGAAGAGCAAATATGCCTGGATACCGTTGTAATTGTGACTACTTAGAGAAGGAAGCCACATGATCACCAGATGTAGATTCTGGAAAATATGAAAGAGAGTAGGGTGGGGTCATATGTTTTTTTTTTCCTGCAGCTTTGGTTGCAGCTGATGTAAAATTCTGATGCAACTTCAACAGGTTCAATGCTCCCCTCTTTCCAACAGTATGCTTTCTTCCAGGACTGATGAAATTTCAGATAAAAAATGATGACCTTTTTCTTCTTGACTTCAATTTCGATAGATACCTGATAGAAACTGCTGTTCTTCCAGTTTTTGTCCTCATGAATGTTTCAGATGTCATAATAGTGCTCATGTGCACCAGAATTGCATGGGCCTTTTTCAGCACACTTAGCTCATCTTGCTGGCTCCTGTCTAAACTAGTTTAAAGGAAAGCACATCTATTATGTGGGAAGAAGACAGAAGAGCCACTTATAAATGTGATAGGGTTGAAAAATGTGACGTGTTGACCAGTATTGGTGATGTGGTCATGATCCTGAATTTTATTTTAAGCCTTTCCCTGTATGTACAGCTTCCCTTATCGACTTCCTTTGTTTGCCCTGCGGATATGCAACTGCATTTCAGAATCCAATCCACTGCATTGCCCTGGCTACTCCCAGCTTCCTTCTAAAACATGTTTTGTGTGACAGTCTGTTGCTCTCTAATGGCCTAGGTTTCTCCCCACCTTTACTAGACACCCGAAGAGTGTTTGCAGCATTGCCTGGATGAAAAACTAGAAGTTGTTTCAGCAGTATGGCAGCAGAGCCCTGTGAGTCAGCCTCTTCCCAAGCAGCAAGAAACAGACCTGTGCAATTCTCACGGTTTCTCATGAACAGGCACAATTTCTGTTTAGCTGGACACTTTGCTCTGTCTTAGCAGCCTTCTGCAGCTGCCTGTGGTTGACAGATGGACTTAGAAATCCTGCTTTAGTCCTGGTGATAGAAAGCTGCAATAGATTTTTTCGTAACATTTTATATAGATCTTGTAAGTGCATAGGAATGGATTGGTGGAGTTTTGTAGTGTTTCTCTCAACTTCTTGTAAACCATTTCTCTGAACATCTAAATATTTGTAGAAAGGGGGGGAGTAATACAGGATGGGACAGAAAGGGTCAACGCTCGGTTGCAGAACAAAGAACAAGCACAGAGGGTGAGGAAGCAAGCAGTGGACACTAGGTTTCTTGTAAACGTAAGAAAGGAATCCACAGTCGTGTATTCATCTCAAGATCGCATCTAGTGGCTATTTTAGGTACAGTGGGGATGAATGGCCTGTTATAGGTCGTGGTAGGGAGTGCCTTGTCTGGGGGCTCAGTAACGCCAGTTCCTTCTTCTCTGGTGGCACAGAGCACCGTTGTGGGGGGAAACCCGACATACGCCTTCAGCAGACTTGCATGGAATAACTGGCTAATGAAGGGCAATTGTTTCTGCTGACGCTTCCCTGCTGCCAGTGCGCGTTGGTGTCAGCAGTGTGTCGCGCGGGGAGCGGGGACACGGGAAGCCTGGACCTTTGTCAGCCCTCTGAAATCGGTTGCCTGGTCTTTAAGCTACGCCAGGGACACTTGAGATAAGAAGGGAAGGTGCAGGCTTTTTAATCTCACTGCGTGCACCGTGACAAGGTTGCAACGGGGAGAGACCGTCTTGTTCTGGCTCTGGAGGGGAATTAATTCTGTTCAGACCTGGACCCTGTCTGTAGGCTTTATACAGCTTGGCTGTTTAATGATAATGCTGTTACATGGGGGTTCTTAAACTCTTCAAAGCACAATTTTCATGTTGAAATTGATGAGAAACGCCATATTTGCCTCGCTAGCAACTGTGTCAAATCAAGAATCTGGCAATTGTGACCGTGCAGGTGTGAACCTGAAGGACTGATTAATACACATCCTGCTGTTGTTACTGCTCTTACTGTAGTGTCTGGGATCTTGGTTGCACCAGATGCTGTGTATTGCCACAGAAAGGAGCGATGCCAGCCCCACAGAAGTTATCTGCGTGGATGAGGCAGCCGGGAGGTGGGAAGTGGAAGTGCTGTCATCCTGCTGTTGCACAGAAGTGTCTGACGTGAGGAACTTAAGTGATTTGACTTCCTGAACCACAGCTTGTGAGCTCACCTCTGTATCCGAGATATTTGGAAGAAGAAGTGGGCATTTGTGCCTGCGGGGCTGTGGCCCCCACAGCTAGTTATGCTTTCTGGAGCACAAGCTCTCGTGCAGCTGGCGGCGCTGGTCCTTCCCCTGCTGCTCTCTGGAACGGAGGGGTTCTTGTTGGACGTTGGCAAACGCATAGAGAAGGCATCAGCGTGGAAAAAGACAAAAACCAAAAAGCCATAAAGTAGACATGCTATGCCTGAATATATTTCCAATAAAAAGCTCTCACTGAAAGCTGTTGTAGTTCAATGACCTGTAGTATTCCCCTGGATTTAAAATGTAACGCTCTTAACCTCAGGGTATAGCAAATGACTTCAGGTAGCAAGTTTTACATAATAAGGTCAGGTTGTTTTATAGCATGGGAAAATATAGTTGAAAACAAAACTTGCCAATGTCATGCAAGTTTGCAGAAGAATCAGGCGCAAAATGTGTGGTACATTGGCAGCCTTGCTTCGTGCTTGAGCTTTTGAAGAAACTGGTTTGGGGCCCTCTAATTCCTGCATTGTGCAAGTTCTAAGGAATGTGGTTTATAGCTATTTCCTTAAAAAGAGCGTAAAGGTTGCACATAATGATGCAGAAATCTAAATATATTTATTTTTTAAAAAAGATTTCCAGGGAAAAGATATGTTGTAACTCAAGCCTGTAAAGAGTTATCTGAGATTAACTCATGAATCATTCAAAAGAAATATTCTTATATGCACCAGTTTGGAAATCTCTTTATTCACCCAACAACAGAGAAACAACGATTTCATACTTCTTCAAAATACAGAATCATTTAGTCAATACTATATTCTTTTTACTCTGGCTTAGGAGGAACGGTTTGCCTGGTAGCAATTAAACAATAGTGAAAAACGTTGCTTAGGCGCCTGTTGTTCATAAATAGCTTTCACGAACGTTATCTTCTGATGTACTGGAAAATAAGTGATGTAGCACAGGATTATCCCAAAAATGCATCATTGTTATTTATGCATAATACAGAATGTGAGCAATGTCCTCGCTGAACAATAATGAGATTGTTTTGTTTCTTCGCTATCTTGTGTCGTAAATATTTATGCTGTTTGAGAAACACAGGCTTTCATTATCTTCAATTTAAATGTATGCATTTGCTTTTAATAGTCTTTATTAATTTTGAAGATAAAAATATAAAGCAATTTTTCTTTGGATTTCAGAACTGAGTTAGTTTCATGAACCTCAAAATGACTATGGTAGAGAATGGGAGGTGATCATAAATTAGGGGTGTTACATTATAGCATGTGGACTTCTAGCCTAGCCTAGAAACTTGCCTGTAAATGTATTTTGGTACAGACTTCTCTCACTGGTCTGTACATGTGTTAGTATGTCCCTCTTTCCATTTCATTGCAACCTTCAATAAAATTTTCTTTTAAAAGGCATCAATCGTCATAGGGAATGCTTTGCCTAATTGTGCAGATCATGTGGATGTTTTGCCTAAAAGATTTCCTGTTATTCTAGAGGTCTGGGGTGTTGCACTGCCCTTGATATCACTTGCTGTCTTTGCCTGGCATGTCATAGTTTTGTGGGTTTTGGCTTTTGCCCAGTAACGGGGGAAAGGATGCGTTTGTTGTATCCAATAGATGTGCTGTGGACCCTTCTGCCCGGGTGGCAGGGTGATGTACAATTGCAGAGGACTGACTGTGGCAATCTAAGTGGGCTATTCCCAAACCTATGTTTGCAGTAATCTGACTTTTTTTTTTTTTATTTTCCTTTTATTTAAGAAGTTCAAATTGTATGAAACGTCACCACTGCACTCTCTAGCCATTTCTATGGGTTAGTAAGGAAAAGATGCATTGACCATCACCAGCAAGAGCAAGCAGCCACCCGTGTGGTGGAGTTCATGTAGATTAATGCTGTGCAGTGGTTTTGGACACACAATGAAGAAGGAAAAACAGCTTTTCTCAAGAACTGCAGGAACAGGTGTGGTGTGGTTGCGTGTTGTTATCTGACTGAATATAATGAAGAAGAAAGTCATCATCCCTAACTTTAAGAAAATATTAATTTGAGCCATGTGATCAAAATGGCCGAGTTCTTGCTCTGAAATGTGCGTTCAGTGCCAAATCAGAGGGAGGAATGGCTTTTCTGGAGGAGGACATTAATTTCTCAGGAAAAACCTCTGCTTATTGTGGGAGTTGATGGGATCATGGCTAAGAGTGATAACAAGGCAAGCCCTGTGAATGCTATGATGTTATGTCCTGCTTGAAGCAAAGCCCTGAAGACGTAGATTGCTGCATGATCCATGTGCTAGACCCCCTCTATTTGAAAGCACCTTGGAGCAGGAAGATGCGTTTGACGTGAAGGGGTGAGGTGAAACGGTGACGGTCTAGGCACGAAAACAAGTGGCACCCCCTAATGTGAATGGGCATGAAAATTCAGTGGTGCAGTCGGAGACAGCTACGATGAGGCTCTGCCTCTGTAGCAGGAGCCCCGGTGTGCATGGGCAGCGCCTGGCACTTGGATGGTCCCGCAGGGTATGGTGATGCTCGTGGTGCAGGGAAGTCACCATTAGCAGGATAGGCGGACAATAGTAATTTGTTTTTTTTTCCCAAGGGATTGTAATGGCCGTATTATTTTGTTACGGGAACAGAGAGAAGTGACGTTTTCTTCTAAATGCTGCCAAGCTAGTTCATAATTGCACTTAGCAACTGATTTGATTTGGAGGGGACAGCTGAAGGAATCTGTTTCTGAGGTGCAGACCGTGCTTAGCTGCCACTGGAGTCAAGGCAGGGGGTTGGTAAGAGCTCTGGGGCCATAATTTACTGATCCTGTAGTTTAACATCTTGCTTGTCTAGTTCCATTATGGAGAAATGTTTGTAAAAACAATCATATCTGTATTTAGAGAGGAGTCAGCCAGAGCTGGCAGATATCTCTATTTCTCTATGCACTGTGTGTAGTCTACAGCTGTATGTTCCTGTATCTTGAGAAGCTTTCAAAGGGAACACGAGGAACATGCAGAAGGATCTCGTGTCCCCTTTCTAACTTTCTTTTCATTTCAGCTAAATAATAACATGATTTAAAAAAAATTAGAAAAATATTTTTAAGTCTTGAAGCTGATTATTTTTAGTACGCTTGCAGGTGGAGGAAAGGAGGAACTGAGATATAAAGTGAGAAGTTGCAGCTGAGTTAGTAAACAATGCAAGATATATGTACAGCGGCATAGCTGTAAATAGCAATAATTCAGAATTCTCTCTCCATGGAGATCAAGGTCTGAGTCTGAGGGTTCTTTTCACTTACAGCATTGAACTAACCCTAAAATGTGAAAGGTACCGCAGGGAAAGAAGTGTCGGTTTCTCTCCCCTCTCAGCTTAAACTCTCTTGATTAGGTTTGTTTGTCAAGTTAACAAAAGCGTGTGAAGTGCATAAGCCTTAATGGCATCTCTTAAATGATGCTGTTAACAAAGTACTGATTAAGCTACAGTAAAACAAAATGAAACGCAGATGCAGGATCCTCTTTTTGAAAATGCACATCTGTCATCTCTAGAAAAGGATTATGTAATCTACATTAGTAGGGGAGGAGTCCTGACAAGCTCAAAATAAAATAAATAAAAGCTTCAAACTGGAGCCAACACAAGCTAATAGGATTGGGAATATTTGCAGATATGGAATATGTAGTGTACAGAAAGTAGATGTAAGCCATATCCAGTTCAAACGTCAGGGCAGGTAAGCAAAGTGAGATGCACACAGGAATTTGCAAAGCTCGCTGGGTAAGTGCTTCTGACTTGTGAACAAAAAAAATAAGTATTTTTTATGCTTACGGGACTTTGAGACCTCGCATCAAGGTGTCCAGCAGAAAAACAGATTCCGAAGCTGCATTAATAGATTATTTCAAGTCTCACTTGGGGAAAGTAAGCATTACACCATCTAGCAGTAGTCACAGTTTTTTTTTTTTTCAGAGGGTTTCCATGCCTGTTTGGGTCGGTTGGGTTTCGTGCTGTGAAGAGGGGAAGTTTTAGAAGATCAGAGTTCACGGCAGTGTTCCACCGAGCCTCAGGGCTGCACTTTCCACCCTGCAGCTGGTGCATCCCCTGAACTCTGCGGACTTCATCAGCTTCGTGGCAGGGTATTCGTGGCGTTGCACAGTGCTGCAGTGTCTGGATTATCTGGGCAGCAGTGATCTGTTTCTTTTCTTTATTTTTAACCTACCCATCCCCCAAAAGATTATCAGACCGCTGACCTATGTGGTACAACTCACTGTCATCAATGATGGCTAAGGGAATTGAAGAAAAGTGTAAGAAGCCTTGAGACAGCCAGCCAGGAACGACTCACAGGTGAAATTCCTTCCAGTTTCCTTTTTTAGCAACTATTATCTTGCTTACACCACAGGTTACAGGGTTTATCTTTCATGCACAGGAAAGCAGATTTTTTTATAATCCAGAGCGCCTATTATACTTTAAATAGGAAAACAACTGAAATATCAGGCTTTTTTTCTCCTGTGAGCAATGCAAAGCATGTGCACACACCTACGTACATCCACAGGGTGCTTTTCTTTTGGTATGACCTGTGTACATCTGCAGCCAATGCCACTACAGCTGTAGAGGTTCTGTTGAAGTTCTCCAGCATATGCTGCGTAACAAGGGAACGTGGTGGACTTTGAAGTTTAAATGACCGAATAAAATCTGCAGTTCATACTGCGTATTTTAAAATTCTGCTAGATACCGAACCACGGTCACGAAACCATGATTTGTGTTCCCTTGCCCCAGTCCAGCTGGGAATCCTTGGCAAGGAGCTGTTATTTTGGAACAGGTAATGGACAGAAAAGCTGCAGTGGGTGGCAGGTGGGGGACAGCAGAATATCTTCTTCCGCCTTGGTTCTTCCAGTGGCACCTCTTGCCATAGCAATTTGCAGAGTGTTAGGCTCATCTCACAGCTGACATATGTTCTTGTTTTGTCAGTGAGGTCCTGCTGGGGTGGATGATGGAAGTGGGGTTTCAAATGGTGTCCCAGCTGCTTTTGCTATGGTGAGGTTACCTGTTGTTGTCAGTTGTTGGAATCCGTTTTGCAGGAACCAGTGTGGCTGCAGATGGGGGGACAGTGGAGCTTCAGGCTGCCCTCTGTCCTGGCCTTCCCGTGTGCCCCGGACAGGTCGGTGGAAACCTTCTTGGGCAAGAGCAGCATCTGTGGTGTACTGGCTGTTGGCAGCATCAGTAAGGAATCTCTCATGGGTCCAGGCATGAAAACAGGATTAGTTTATTGTCATTTGCTGAATGCCCACACTCCTTAGAGGTTTTCATTGAGTATTTTCCTCCAGTGACTGATACGTGAACGGCAATGGGGCAGGAGAACAGGATCCCTCATCCTTCACAGGCAAATGACTGCCCTGCTTGTTGGACCTGGCTCATGCATCTGCTGTCTCTCTCCCTTTCCTGACATCCCATGATTACTTCATCTTTCCAGGCAAAACAGAGCTGGAAAGTCCTTCCACCACAAACAGGACAGCACCCGCACTGCTGGTCATGGGGCTTCCTTGCATGTGGGGTTTACGAACCGGATCCTGCAGGAGGAGGAGGAAGTTGAGGCATTATCTGCCACCTCCTGGGTGTGTGTGCTCAGCTGCTGGGTGGATGGGGAGAGGTGCTGCCGCAATAAGGGCTGCTCACTTTGTGTGAGAGAGGGCTTAAACACCTAACTGTGCAATATGGTTTACGGCTGCAAATCCTGAACAGAAGGGAGCACCTCGGAGCAGTCCCCTTGCCTTAGCATTGCCTGCTTGGGGAACCTTTCTGGCAGGTCCCCATTTGATGTGCCTGAAGCTTAAATCCTTCTTCTCAGGTGCCCAGCTTCTCGCCCCCTGGATCATGGAGCCCGCAGTCTTAATTTAGCTGTGGAAAAAAGTCCTGCGGAGCTTGTCACAACTGGTTTTGTACCAAGTGGCGTCGCTTTTCTGGCATCCCTGTCTGTTTGCACTTGGTACTGCAGATGGCCTGTTGCCTCGTGTAACTTCATCCTGCAATTAGTGCTGTGGAGCTGAGGTGCTTCAGGTTGAGACTGACAGGCTTTGGGTGTCCCTGGTTAGAGACCTTCCAGGCTGGAGATGTTACAGTGTGGCACCTGGGGTAAGTTTAGAGCTTTTTCTAAGCTGCCCTTGAACAAAGGCAGGCTTTATTGAGTGTCTGCCAGGCTTCTTTACCAGAGGAGGGCTGTTTCACATCGTCTTTGAATATCTAATTGGACTATATCTGCTGGTTGAGTTCTTTCAAAGAATTTTAACATGTGCTATACTCAAAGTACCTGCAGAAAGAAATGGTCTGATGTGTTTGTCATAATCAAAGGGGTTTAGCTGTGTTTTCTAATAATTTTCCTTATTCTCTTTACGGTAATAAAACGCCCTTGCCTGCAAACCCAGAACCCTTTTTAGGGGGGACACAGAGCAGGGTCTGTCTCCTTGTCCTCCTTCCCCTTGGTTCAACTATTGCTGGCAGTAGCACAGAACACATTACCTGACATATTCTCATTGGAGCTTGACGCTCTCTGGATTTCATTTCCTTATGTTTTCTTGGGAAAATACCTTCCATTCCTGCTTTGTTTATTGCAGTTTGCTATTCCTGTTTCAGCACATGTTTATCTCTCCTCTGGCACTTATGTCTTGGCTCCTTTAGAGGATGAAGCTAAACAGTTGTGGAGGACCCAGAGAGGTTCAGGGTTTTCTAGTGCTAGAGCCAAATTTCAATAGTGCTGGTAAGTCCCATGTTTGCCTCTGTCCTCCAATAAGGAAGTGTCCTTCTTGTTGCCTATTCATGCATATAGATGTGTTTTATTTTTAAATGATCGGTGATGTCTAGAAGTTATGGAGGCATTGCCTTCAAAGCTTTCATGAATGCTTTATGATGTGCTGTCTTGGCATTGATGAAGGTAATATAAATCCTGACCAGGTGTCAGTAACACTCTCGCTCTTGGCTGAGCACTCTAATGGGCAAATGGAGTGTGTGACTGGGAGGCAGCGGGCATTGCCTTTGTTTTTGCTGGTGACCTGCTGTATGACCTCTGATTACTCTTCTGCCCCTCAGTGGAAAAAGGTTACTGAACTATCATTCCCTGCATAAAGTGCCTTGCGATAAGTAATATTTTTTTTCCCCTGTTTAATCAAAAGCAGTCAAAGATCCTGCAGGACTCCTGTGGAGCCTGATGGAAATAGGACTAGACCAGCATCTTTCGCAGAATCAAGAACCTAGGAAGCTTGGCCGTTCTTTAAAACTTAAAACTAATTAAATAGTCAATAAGAAATGTATGCAGTATATGCTAAGGGCATACACTAAGTGCTGGGTTATACCGCTTCCAAATTGTTATTGTTATTACGGCATAATATATAGGCTATCTATGTAGTCCTTGTTTTCTGCTGTGACAGATTCACAAATGAACAAAAAGTTGATATGTTATGGAAACAGAAGAACAATGCATCATCCAGATGCCCCACTTAGTATAGTCCCTGCTGTGTTAATTCCTCTCTAATCCTTTCCTTAAACACAATTGATTGTTTCTAATTTGCCACAGGTTAGGTTCCAACTAAACACTGCACAATCTTGGATGTTTCAGAAAGCTTTTTATTTTATGCAACTTTGCTAATATAATAAAAGGTATGGCTAATTGTGCCTGCCTTTCAGGTTACAGTTGCCAAATTTGGCTAATTTATGTCTATTACTGTCTTTCCTATGTGTAATGCTGCCCTGTGAAGAGTTGTATTAGTGAGCAAAGAATAGTGTGTAGTCCAGTGGATTCCTGATTCCTAGCAAGGGATTTTGATTGTAATGTTCTCCAATGGCCTTAAGAAAGCAAAAGCTCACATGGTGTGTCTTCCTATTGTTGGTACATGTTTGAATGAATGACAGGAGCCAAGTGCAGACCACTGAGTGTCTTTAACCAAAGCCACGGCACTCAGCCTGATTCAGGACAATTTCTGAGGCAGTTTGATCCGGTGTGATGAAGTTGGCAGTCCAAGAAACTGCCTACACCATTTTTGCTTTCTGTGCCTCCAGATAGCACGCTCCAGCTGCTCGGCGTGGAGAACTGCTCTTACTCCTCCTCCTCTCTACACACACTCGGGCTTGGCCTTGCCCTCTGTCCTGCTCTTGGACCACTTCCAGAACCGTTGATAACTTATTTATTTGCATAAACTGTGCTCTGACCTGTCTAGTTCTAGCTCCTGAAAAGTCCCATGTCTTTTCTCACCCAGCCAGTGCACCGAACTCTTTCCCATTCAGAAACCAGAGAGGAAGAGGTGCACCCTGCTCTAATTGATGGCTTAGCTTTGGTTTAGAAATAATTGCGTTTCATGCTACTTTAATGTCATGTTTTATTTTGCTGTTGTTGTTTTAGGTGGTGCAAGGCCTGACAATGGCACTGAATGAGTGCTGCCTTCAAGCCTCCTTCCTGTAAATGATAGGACCAAACAAGGCGGTGTGATGAACATGCCACTGCATCAAATCTCTGTCATTCCAGCTCAGGATGTTACCTCTTCCAGAGTCTCCAGGAGCAAGACCAAAGAAAAAGAAGAACAGGTAATGTCAGATGACTTCCTTTGAAAACTGAATATATCTCAACGTAAAATGCTAGGAGTTATGAAATCAGACCTGATTCTGATCCGAAGATCCAACTCATTGCATGATTGCTGCTCTTAGTGAAAATTAATGTTATCTAATTATCTCTTCATTCTAATATTTGCCGTTTCAAAGCAGCTGGCAGCAAAATACTAGAACTTGTTGCTGAATAAGTTCAGCAAAACAGAAACTGTGAGTTTCTATTTTGCATAAGAATTCAAGGCAGATAGGGATTCTGTATAACAGGTCTGGTAACATTGTCATGAAAGCTGTAACAGGTGTATTTTACCTTTCAAAGAGAAAAATAGTATGGGGTATGAGCCCCTACATGCAGCCACGCATCCTGTTTTTCTTTGCAGCATCTAGTGGCCATGTTGTGTTTAGTATTGACTGGAGTATCGCAAGGAAGGAAATATACACCTATATGTATATTTATTGTGCTGTTTCCTGAAGATATGATTTGTATTCTTAACTTGGGAACATATGTGTGAGTGAAACCATTTTGAGGTCTTGTGGTGCTAAAGAGAAATTGAATGCAGAAATACCTGAAGTCTAATTGAATTTAATTAATAGGCTACTTAAAATAATAATAATAATAATAATGGCATATTGTGTCCAATCTTTCTGTGTCAACCTCATTTAACCCCTGAATTGTGTCTCTGGTCAAGCCCAAAGATCTTAGTGTGCATCATGCCTTAGTTTGCACTAAAGATGCATTGAATTTTACATTACCTGTCAGTTCCATAGAAATTTCTTTTGTGATTTTTTTAGCTTTACTCTAGCATAAGAACAGGCCAAGAGAACATTCATTTTATGGAACAACTGCAGGGACTGGACTTGTACTGTGGACTAGGAACACATTCAGCAGTGGTCAGATTCTGAGGAGACCTAGAGTAACACTGGTACGGATTCGGCATAGCTGAAGTATAAGGGACTGGAAAGGCACTGTCACGTTACAGAAGGGGATTTACTAAAACTAACTTCAGATAGGATAGAAAAAAAATGTTGCTTCTGATGTGTTAAGATCATCTATCTTGACTACCGTCACCCGTCAGCTGTCCATATTTCACCTACCAAAGTCTGTGGTGGGTCAGTAAAATGTAAGTTGTCCCATGGTTGTGTTTTGGAGTTGTCATGTTAGTAACAACTTAAAATAGATTCTAGCCCTTCAGATTCTTAGACCAGTAATTAATTACCTGGAGTCCTGAATCCAGGTAGGCTGCTGTGATGCTGCTTTTGGTTGCCAGAACTAGGCAAGAAGTTGTCTTCACAGTTGAGGTGCTTTAAATCAGTGAGGCATCTTGTCTCAGGAGTCCACTGGAATCTCTCGCTTTCCACCTGCAGCAATAATGGCAGTCTGTGAATGTGCTGGGAAGCTCTCTAGGTAAGAGGGGGGTTTTGTTTCTTCCTTTTTGTTCCCTCCCCTATAGAAAAACTATGTGCTGAGAAAGCGTGAAACACTCCCTCTGTAAATGCATGGCAGTTCTGTGAATTGGCTGCCCTCCAGTGGGGTCATGTAAATTAGGAGGCCAATCACATTAGAACAACTTGTGGTAACTATCTGACCATGCACTGAGCCCAGAAGTGAGAGTCCCAAGTCTCTTTCTAAAACCATTCTTCATTTCTGTCACAGCAACTTCAGTGTTAACAAATCTTCTGTATGTTTTCTTAGAGATAACTAGTTAAAGGGTTGATTATTGTTTTCCTCGCCAGGCCACCGTTGTACTTTCATCTGTGACATCTGAAACAGTACAGAATATTACAGTCAGGACTGGAAAAAGCTGCTTCTTTAAATGTGTGAAATATTGCAGAGAAAATAATAGGGACTGAGACTATACAAGCAATAAATGAGAGTAATGCTTGATGTTTCCCAAATCTTGTCCTTCCTGTCTCCATCAGCACATTCATTCATCCCCCAAGTGTCCTGTCTTCTGCCAAACCCGCTGCAGGAGCGCAGGGTGAGCAGCCCGCTGCCCTTGGCACACAGCTGTGCAGGCACTGCAGGCCACGTGCTGTCCCCTCTGTATTCTTCCTTCTCCTGCAAACTGCCTTGCTTCTGGTGTTAACCTTTAATGCTGGACCTAGTGAATGAGCTGGAGGGCAGTCAGGTTGTTAATGTGCTGACTTTGACCAATCCAGTTAAATTTTCATATTGCATCCATTAGGACATTCAAGGCCACTTGCTAGTCAGAGTCCCTGTCAACTCTTGGATGCAATCAGGACCTGCTGGCCATGACTGTGAGTTTTGCTTATATTTAAGGTGAAGGGGAGATAGGGTGCAAGAAAAAGAAATCGTAGATGATTGTTGACATATTTTTAAGCACTTCAGAGTGCCCATGCTCTGTTTGAGGTAGAAACCACTGCAAGATAAAAAACATGAACCTGTATTGAGCAAATCTGCTGAGCAGATGTAGATGATTTTTGTGTCCTGGGTAACATCTGCAGTTCAAGAGAAAGACACTGGGTAAAACTGACAAAGAAGGCATTTCTGCTTCAGGTTTGTAAGCATAGTACAAATTCAGTGTAACTTCAGTACTCTCCAATTCCAGTTGTGCAACTTTTCATTATGTAACACAGCTTGCAGTTACTTCTCTGTGTTGAGCCTGGCCTAGACACAGCTTCACATGGATTTCTACGAAAATATATAATGTTTTTTCAGGATCGAGTGAAACATTTCACAGTTTGATTCAAGTACCATGATTTTCTTACCTTACCTTTTCTGTGTAATAGAAATACTCCTTACCTTTTCTATGTAGGAATAGCAGTAAGCACCTCAAACCATTGTGTATACTGTGGTCTTAAAAAGTTTTGAGTTGTACAAAGCCACTTGCCAATCTGAGCAAAATCAAACAAACCTCAAATCACAATCAAAACCAATATTACTTTTTCAAAGATAATATGTAGGTTTGCTTCATTATACCAGGTTCTTAGACTAAGTGCATTGCCAGGTATGTGCTTTGTAGCCTGAGTACACTCTGTACATATCTACCTTGTTTATTACCAAGCTCTGGCTAAAACCACAGTGTATGAAGGTAGAATGTCAGCTAGCAGATCAAAGTTTGGCTTGCTTTTATTCTTGTTTTGGTTTACTTTTCCTTTGGGAACATGATATTTCAAACTAGACAATTAGCTTGTCTGTACCTGCATTGTAGCAAGCCTGCCAGAGAAAAGGCCCAAAAAGCACAGCAGCAGAAAATGAAGCACCAGTGTGTCTAGAGAGGGAACTTTGCCAGTATGAGAAAAATTAATGTTTGACTTATGCCCCAGAAGGAAGATGCTTTCTATCCTATTCTCCAATTTTTTTTGTGAATATGGATGTATTTAATTTTCCATATTACATTTGTAAGAGAAGTGCAAAGGAAATTTTCTCAAGCTGAATAGTTCAGATCTGTTACTGTTTCTTCTCTTTCTTGCTTCTGGTCAAGATGTAGCTTTGATATTTCAAGTTAAGGCTTGACTGGTTTTAGTAATAGTTTTTCTTGCTACAAGAACAAGTTTTCTGGACTAATGATTTGGGACTAACAGTGAAGAACAGCAAGAAATCCTTACCACCATTATTACACACAGTTTTTCAAACTGGATAATCTTCAGTCCCTGGGCATGTCTCACGTATGCTCAATACATGTGGAAGTCTGTGGCAAAAATCCTACTGTATTTGAAGATGTGGTAAAATGCAAAACACCCACCTACAATTTCTGTTTTAAGTCCTCAGAAGTCAATGATATTTATTAATAGTGGAGCCTAAAATAGTTGAAAACTATCTTTGATGAAACTTTGTCCATTTTCACAGTAAAAACAGGGAAGGTCATAAACGGATTATTACTCTTGCATTTAACTCAGATGAACTGTTAGCTTTAAGGGCTATTAATAACCATCATTAGCTTCTTACTTATCCTTCACTAGGAGTAGCTTCATACTTACCTGATTTAAGGGAGAGTTGCTCTATCAGTTGTGAGGTGCAACAGACCCTGCCCATTTGGTGAGTATCGCGCTGGCAGCAATGTTTCCTAATGTATCCCAAAGCTAACAGCCCTCAGCATTTGGAGTGGAAACGAGGCACTGATGCTAGCATGTGATTAAGGTGTTGCTCTTTTATTGTTTTGTGATGGAGAGTTGCCTATTTGAGAGTCCAGTGCACCACAAGTTGTTGGTAAAAGTTACTATGGTGAATGAAGCTCCCTGAGCAATAGCTTTTACGCTGCTCTTCTAAAAATGGATGGGTAACTTCACAACTGTGGCCTTGTGCTACAATCTCTCATAAGTGGATCAAGGGTGGACTGGATCGGTGTCTGAATGGGAGATCATGAGATGCTGGTGCAAATCACTGTGGGTGTACAGTGGGCTGGACTTGGAAAGCAATACTGAATTGCTCTCAAAGATCATATAGTAAAGATACATCACAAAAGCAAATAAACGTTCTAGTCAAATTTAAACTTACAAATTCCACTTGACTGACTGAAACTCTCTTCTGTCCTCTGTTCTAGAGGAACTACCTTCTTGTCTTGAAGTGAAATAATTATTGGCTGCTGTGAGATCAGCAGAGGTTTTATGACAATCTCAAACATCTCCAGGTGCTTCTCAAAGCTGCTGTCTTGGAGGTACTATGACTACCTAATTTGTCTGGACAAAATTATGGTGAAAGTAGTACATTGTGCTGCATCTTGTTAAATTTCTTCTGCCTTCTTAATGATCTCTTGCATTCTATACCAGCAAAAGCACTATGGCCTATTAACTCATATAAGCCATGACTTACTGGAAAAGGAGGACTTTAAAAAAAAAAAAAAAAAAGCAATAGATGTATTTACAGGAATTTTTAGTTGTAGATCAGTAGTGTAATAAAAGGCGAATGCTTTGTGTTGTTGAATCCAGTGTGATGCTTTGAGAGCTATTATATTGTCCTTAAGGTACAGAGGTACTCTGTGACCTGTTCTGTTCAGTTTTTGAGCTGTGTATGTGGGCTCTGACTGCCTGAACTTGATTTGAATATTTAGGCATTTGTAAGGCAGTGTGTGTGTTTGATTTTGCTTGTCCATTGAACCAAACCAGTCATTAAGCAGCCAGGCTGTGAATCCTTTGAGAATTTCCCCCCTCATTGTTCTTATACTGAGATCTGTGTATTTGTGTGTAGCTATGTACTATATTAACACTGTCTCTGACATTTTTCCTTTATTAAATTCACTTTGTGTAGAAGCTGGTTAACTACAGAAGAATTTTTGTCTGAGTATCTTTTAAATCTTCTGTGGGAAGCAAAATGTCTTTCTTGCTGTACTGCTTATAGACTTAGCCTCAAAGTGGGAATTGCAAAATCGTTTCCTGACAATAGAAACCTTGGCTTTTACTTGACATGTTTTTCAGTGGATCATAAAGCTTTTGTTGTTATCAGCAAAAAAGCTGATATCACACTTACCACTTTTTAAAAAGTAGCAACTAAACACATTTTTGTTGACGTAACAGCCAACCTGTGACAGAGGCACACCTAAGGAGCTGCCGTGAAAATGCTTTCTTTTCTGCAGTCTGTGAACAGGTAGGAACGTTTTCCAGACCTCGTGCTTTGAGAACACACCAGATGACTGAGGCAGTTGTAACAGCCTTCTAAATTGTACCCCTGCAGTGATGCTGTCATGCTGAGAGTGGGATTTCCATGGCTGATTTCTGTGCTAAAACAGACTGACTTCTTCTGACGTCTTAGTACATGTTTACATAGGAGCTTGTGCTGAATGTACTCCCACTCGGATTACCTTCAGCAGGTAAACAGTCTAGTGAGGAGCACTATAGGAAAATTGTTTGAGAAACTGCTTGACACCAAATGCCTCTCTTTTCTCCAGGGGTGCACTTGTACATGCTTCAGCACCACCCTGCCTGTGATCTCTCCCTTCAGTTATTAGGAGAGTCCTTCTTGTGCTCATCGCCACGGCTTAGCTGTTGCTTGCATCAAATCCCTGCTGGGCGTAGCACTCTGTGGTGTCTCTGCAGGCGCTGGGGTGTTGTGTATTTCATTAGTACACACATCTTGGTGTCTGGAGGTGGTGTGAGTGCCTGAGGCGGTGCTCCTGCGCTCACCTGCCTTCCTTCTCCCAGTGGGCACTTGCCACTGTTCCCATCCTGTGCCAGCTTCAGGGCTTCCTTCTTCTCTCCCACGTGTTGCTGGCAAGAGCACCGCTGACGTCCCGCTTCAGCGTGGTACCTGGAAAGCTGACAAGAAGTGCACCAAGTGCAGCCAGGCCTGGATTAAACCACTGATCTGGAATTTGGGATTTAATTATTGTCTCTTCTTGCCCTGCTAGGTGGTATTGGGCAAGTCCCTTCAGTGCTGACGCTATCCTTCCTCCCATCTGTGAAAGAGGGCTAGCACTGCTGACTGGCTGACTGAAGCCTAGTAAAGGGCTTCAGGTCTGCAGATAAAAGCTGAGGAGCCAGAAGCATTTGTCACCAGATCCTCTGAGAGGACTGTGTTGCAAGAGACCAGCTTTGCAGCCAGTTGACTGTGACCTTCCCAAATCCACGTAAATGGACTCTGCTCTCGTTGTGTCGAGTGCAGGATGAGAAGCTTGTCCTCTCCAGCCCTGCTCTCGGAAGCTGAACGCAGGAGCACGCTGCTTCCCAGAAAAATTGACAGCAGAGGAGGAAGAGAGGAAACGGGAAGTGGGAGGGAGCTGCTCCTGTTTGAGCTGTCCTAACAAAAAAAGTGAGATCACGCAGTTTGATTCTGTATTGTGTTTGTCTTGGAGTGTGTGTAGCGTGTGTGTGAGGAAAGGAGCAGATGGCTTCTGAGTGGAGTTAAATTATGAAAGGCAAACTGTGAGAAGTGGTTTCTGAAAGGGATTTGGGAGAAGAGAAGAAAATCCTTTATTTTAAAAATTCAGTAGACATTACAGAAACTAGCAGCGGTTGATACAGCAGTAGAGCTTTGTTTTATGTAGTGATACTTCAGAGAAGAAACTCAGTTTCAGGTTTCACTGTTTGCTTGTAATTAGATTCATTTATACACAGTCTCCGTTTTGATTTTTGTCTGTTTATTGCATGTGAACTCCTTGCTTTGGTGTCTCGGGACCAGAAACTTACAGTTAATTATTATGATCTGTAGCTGTTGCATTAACCTGAATCCTTAAACCAGCTCTCTGATATTAACACAATCTCTGTCTAGTTTTCCTTAGCAGCTCATGTCAACAAGCTGGGTGTCAGTCTTAGAAAAAGAAAAGTTTGTAAAAGGAGTGCTGGCACTATTTAATCGTGCGACAGTCGAGTGCAATTTATTGGGGTTTGTACGTATGTTGCTGTTTCACAATCCTGGAATTTTTCTTCTTCCCTGGCAAAAGCATGCTTGCTTGTTCACTTTCTAAGAAGTGTTTGTCAGCCATGATCCCACACTGAGCTGTATCTGCATATAAATGTCTGTGTAAAGGCAGAGGACCGCTGAAATCATTGCAGCTCCACAAAGACATGGGTCAAGGCCCTAATCATACTTCCCAGTGAGTTTCATCATCCAGTGGCTACTGTTTATTGAAAGTGATGCTGTCAAGCTTCCTGCAAACTGATTTTTAAAGGTCTTTGTTTATTAAAGGTAATTTCTGTAAATGAGAGAGACCAGAAGTGCAGGGACTTTTTTTTTTTTCCTGTAGCGTGTTTCGCTCCATGCATTGATACATAGTGAGTGTCTTTGGTTTTGCTTTTTTAGACAGGTCTATTTCTTTACTTGAAGTAGGTTGGGTTTTGTGTTGTTTTGGGCTTTTGTTGTTGTTGTTGTTTTCTTTCCCCTGAGAGAAAGAAGAACAAAGACTAAAAATTCTGCCAAGGAGGCATAAAGTGGTAGTGTCTCCTTAAAGTATTTGTACTTCAGAGTTTTCAAAGTTGTGTTTGGCATTCAAGTTGCTGATTTTCCTTTAAACTCCCCACCCCAGTTTTCTGAAAAGTTATATGTAGCCTTAGATTTGCATTTCTGAATTTAAGTAATTCTGCATAGCTTTTATGCTATTTATGAAGAATTCTTGCTGGCAGGGGAGGGGGGAGAAAAACTCCACTTCTTTCTTTAGAAATTGCTTCTCTGCTCATTGCAGAAAACTAACCTCTTAGGACTACGGCCTTCTGAATCAGTAGTCCTCACACCTAGAAACAAAATCCACCTTTGGGATCCATTCAGCTTCTCTTGGTCCCAGAAGTGATGGTCTCTCATCTGCCTTTAAACATGTTTCTCTTTGCTAGTTTACATTGCCGCTGTTTTAGGAAGTCACCTAAGGAGGTCTTTCATGACAGCCACAAGTCAACATACTTTTTTTAATTACCGAGCAATCCCAAATGTGTTTTTATGAGGCTAGTGGCTGAAATTCAGAATTTCATTTTCTATCAGTTGAGACTGAATTCTGACATCTTCAAAGATAAAGGAAAGAATGGGATCATGTACTTGTGGAGGTTTACATTAATATACAACCCAGTTCTCTCTTTTTTGTAAATGAATACTACTTTGATGTTAATGCAAATGAGTGGGAGTGGCCCTTTATTTTTATTTTTCTCATATTCTTGAATGTAGGATGTATCAGATTCCTTATGGACCTGGCGACAGGTGGCTTTGTGGATCAGGGAGAGGGTTGTCCTCATATCTGCATAATTTGGCTTAGCCCTTGTGCTACGTGCATGCTGTGCGCTCCTGGCACATTCTTCAAGGGTGCAGCATGTGCGTGGTGTTGCTGGAGGCAACAGTTAGAGACTGTGCAACTAAATGCACTGCACACACATTGTGCACCTGTCAGTGTAACCACAAGTGTGCGTGTTTAGCTTAGATATTCATATCCTCAGATTCTGAGAGTATGGAAACGTGTTTTGGTATAGCTTTAACATTAGAACATTTTCAATAAGTAGTTTCTATCTTATGTTTTGGGTTTTTCCTTATAGTAAAGAAATGTGACATACATCTTAATTTTTGTATAACTTACTTGAGTCTATTATCAAAGGTGGTTTTGGAGATACAGATTTCCAGTGTGAAGGAAAATTTGCATTACTTGTCATGTTAGCTAATTTCAGTCATCTTTCCCATATTTCTCTGGGTTTATTTGTAACAGTGCTGTGTTTACCCTTCATCGCAACCTTCTTGGATAAGCTTCAGTATGGCCAGGAAGCCAGGCAACACGTAGTTAAATACCTCCCCCTCACACAAACGCTTGATTTATCCACAAGATTTTCTACCACTCCAGGAGTACCAAATTTCTGGCCTGCCTGAGGATGCAAACAGAGGTGGATGACATCTAGTAGATAGGATCTCCCCACGTGCCCAAAGACAAGC
>VXAA01004101.1:711046-729638 GCA_013399115.1 Anseranas semipalmata | reverse complement strand
GGGAGGCACGGCCGGGCCCCTTCCCGCCTGGGCCCCCGGCCCGCCCGGCGCTTTTGTTTGGTGGCGGCTTAAATCGAGTGTTATAAAGATGTTCTATTGCTCCTAATCACAATTGATTGTCAATTAGAGCCTCATTTGTGCAATCTCCATCCATCTGCCATCTCTGGTTATCTGTTCACCAGAAAGTTAGCGCTGATTATGGGGCCCTAGATGAGTTGTGACATGTAATATCTCTCTCGTGGTCGGGCCGGGTGACCGGTCCCGTCTTGCTCCGAGGGAAGACGGTCCTTTTCATTGCCCTTGCGGGAGGGACGAGCAGCGGCCTCCGGGGCGAAGGAGTAGGGGAGACGCTGCCTTTGGGATGGGGCGACCTGGTGATCCAGAGGAGGGGCGGTGACACCGTGCAGAGCCGCGTCCCCACATTTTGGCCCCGGACTCCGTGTCCTTGTGGGGAAGGCTCCCACGGAAACGTTCCCTCCTCCGAAATAAATAAGTAAATAAACCCGCGGAACACCCTCGCGTTTTTACAAGCCTCCCGACCTCAGCGATAGTTATCTCTGTAGTTAGGCTGAATTATACCTGCGGCGAGGTGATATTTCCACAGCCTGAAGGCTCCGGTGGCCACAGCAGCTCCCAGGAGCCGCCGGTTCCTCCGCCAACCGCCTGCCCCCGGCGGGGAGCGGCAGAGCCCGGGCCCCGGGAGCCCCGCGGAGCGGGGGAGGCCCCTGCCCTGCAGAGGCGAGGGGCTCCCCTCGGGAGGCCGCGTCCAAGGGCGGGATCTCGTGTCCTGGTTTTGCAAGGGCAGGGCAGGGAGGACCCGCAGAGGGCTCCGCTCCAGTCCTGCCCGTGCCCCGTCACCAGCTTCAGGCGACCCCCAGCACCCTGTGGGGACCGGGGTGCTCCGAGTTCCCCCGCGGCTCTCCAGCCCCTGGCAGCCTCCAAAGCCGAGGCCTCCGGCCGCTGGCAAAGTCCGCAGGGTGCTCCGGGATGCTGGGGGTCAGAGGGGAGCTCAGCAATTTTTCGCCTCGGACTTAATTATTTCAAATCAGATTTCAGCAAACTCCGGACCAAACGGTCCTTTTTTCTTTCTTTCTTTCTTTTATTTTTTCTCGTCTTTCTTTCTCTCTCTCTCTCTTTTTTTTTTGTTTTTATTTGTTCACCATTCCCCCCGCCCACCGTCCCTGGGGTGCGTGGAGCTCCGGGTAATTAAGGGCATTTATCGCCGCGGTAAAACAATTTAGCAGCCCTCGCTGCGCCGGGAGGGTCACTCCGGTGGCTGCACCAGGCGAGGAGCCTCCGCGGCCCCCCCGCTGCCCGCGGCACAGCGAGGTCCCGGCGGCACGGCTTTGTACGGCCGCATCTCCCCGGCGGGGGGCCGGCGGGCTTCCCGCCTCCCCCATTGTGTTTCCAAACCCAGCCGGGCTCCAAACCTATTATTATTATTATTATTATTATTATTATTATTATTATTATTATTATTATTCCCCTGGTTTCTGTGGCTGCAAGACGCGCCCCGCCAGCCCCCGAGCAGCAGGGCCAGCCCCTGCCTCGCACATGGTTCTTGGTCTCATCCTGATTTGGTGCCCTGCGAGGGCAGAGCTGAGGACCGGGGCCGGCAGTCACCCCGGGGTGCCCGGCCCTCCCCGAGCAGCGGGGGGAATCCCCCCGAGCCGAAGTCAGGGAATTAATTAACTCTACCCACGAAGGCAAATGATTTAAGGAAAAAAAAAAAAAAGATTCTGAAGAAGATCTCGCCCTCTATCAATGCAGTGTCAGGCCCCCATAGTAGAAGATTTAAAAGCCCTGGGGATTCCAGGTTAGGGTAGTAATGAGCTTAATTGAGGTTAATGCTTCCTGCACAGCTCCTTGATTATTAAATTAATATTATCACACACATGAATCATAATTAGAAGTTTAAATAATGCTCTAGGAGAATCCTCAGAGGATCTATTAAACAGTTCCCTTCTCTCTCACCAGCTCCCTTTCAGCTCCCGGCAGCCCGGGGGGCGGCGAGAGGTGGGTGCTGTCGGGGGGGACGGGACGGGACAGCCCCCGAGTGTCACCCGGCAGAGAGGGGGGCGGCAGCAGCACCCACGATGCCTCGTCGCACTTCAAGCTTCATCTCGGCGTATCCCCGTTTAAACAGCCCCCCCGCCCCAATTTAGGCGCTTATCTCCCCACAGCCGGGAGTTTATATCACGTACTAATAAAGTGCCTTGTTGTCACTTCTCGCGGCCGGGAGCGCTTTTTTTACGCCCATCGCCGAAGCCGACCCGCAGGAGGCTGCATGCGCTGCCGCCAGCATCCCCGGCCGCCCGCCGGGCTGCTGCTGGGCTAGGGGGCCCTCCCTGCTCCGCGGGTACCCGGGCCCAGCTCCCGCAGCCTCAGCCCCCAGCGCGGCCGGGACACGCGTGGGAAGCAGCCCCGGGTGGGGGGCTCGGTCCCCCCTCCCCGGGCCCGGGGCTGTCCCGTTTGCAGGGCACCGGGGACACACACGTGCTTCGAGGACAAGCGGCTCATTTGCTTTAGTATTAGTGGTATTATTATTCCTAACGAAAGGTTAAACGAGGGGTGCAAGTGCTGGTGGAGGGGGCACGCACAGCCCCTCTGCGTCCACGGGGCCGTGCGGGTAAAGGAAAAAAATAAAAGAGAAATCGGATGGCTGGCACGCAGGCAGCGCTCTCTCTCCCCCTCTCTTTCTCTTTCTATTTATTTTCCTCTCTGTTGCTGAAACATATTGAAGGGGGAGAAAAAGGAAACATTAAGATCAACTGTGAGCCTTGCCGACGGTTTAACGATTTCAAATGAGCTCTGACTCTGGTGAAAATCTGACAATTACCCATCAGGATGGCAGATGATGGTTAAAATTACCAGAAATCAATATTCTCACCGGGTGTCCCAGCCTGATAAGAGAGACCAAGACAATGTTGACTATTAAAGTCGACAGCTTGAGATATTACACTATTAGTTATGCTATTTTTAATAATCTATAATATTTGGGCTATAATTAATTAATTATACGGGTCAGATAATATCTGGGGCTGGAATGAGGTCTGAAGGGTCTATTAAGGTTGGTAATGAGAAAGGAGAAATCTAATCTAAGGACGAGGAGCCGTGAAGGAACAAATATACAACAGACTTCAGATAGAGCGAGAGGGAAGGAAAAGGAAGGGCTGTTGCAGACTCAGTGCACAAGCCTCTGCTCTTGTCATCGCCCAGGCAGAGGGGCTGCCCGTGACAGCATCTCCCCCTGCTCCTTTATGCCAGTACCCATCGCTTGTCACAGAGGCCTGGCTCTCACTAAGATGGCATGGTCTCCGGGAAGTTAGGGAACACCAACAGCAACAAACTTTATGAAGGAATTAATGCAAAAACAAAAAGCAAAAACCAAAACAAACCCAAACAAATGGACCCCGCAGCAACTTCCTTTTATTAGTGGGATGTGGGGACTCTTCAGACACTCGTGGAGTTCAGCCCTCCCTCCAAATGCTGCTAAGCCCCTCCTTGCAGGTACAGCTTCTGGCGTTGGCTGTGGCATCTAAACAGCCTTTGCAGTGCCCCAATTGTACAGTCATTTAAGACTGCATCCATGCACAACTGGCACATGTGTGTGAGTGTACATATCCATCTCTATAAATACATTATATGTGGATATTTCTTGCTGTAGGTACACACGTTTTTATAAGGAATGTACACAAAATACATGAGTACACACGTGAAAGAATAAAAACTAACCGCACTGTAATGCACATATGTAAATACATCTGTTTATCTATCTTAAAGCATTAATGTATATTGTGTCTATCAGGCACATAAAATGGCTTTATTCCCGTCTCTGCAAATGAACTTCAAGCCAGACCCTGTGAATTATAAACTGGCTTCTTGCTCAGCGTTACTAACCAATATTCTAGGTGTGACACTCAAGGCTTTACCTATTTTACATCGATTATAAAAATCACTCCTTCTACTGCTACAATAATCCTTTTTCTAGGGGTGTATTATTTATCATATTAGTTCTACCCTTATTAGTTACAGGATGGTGTGCTGAACAACATCCTCTCATATAGAATGATGAAAACCACATTTTCTAGTTATGCTTAGATTAGCCAGGGTATTAATCCTTTCTTTTCCCAAGTAACATCTTAATTTCATCATTTTCAATAGACCTCTCCTGGTCATACTTTTCTCAGCTCTGTACTTATTAGACAGTCCTTGTTTGCCTCTGGAAACTACAGAAATATTAGAAAAAATGCTTGCAATGGCAGAGATCCTTCTGGGAAACTGTTATAGTTCAATAGGATTCAGTCCTTCCTGAACTATTCCCTGTTGTTAATAGAAGCCCAAAGCAAAGCCTTGCAGAAGATGCCAGCAATAGGCTGATGTTACCCTGCCCTATATCCCTTTGCATCCATCATTACTATTTCCTTCTTTTGCCCAGCCAGTGCCTAACCAAGGCCCGCAGTAGGGCAACGAGGGGCTGATTGCAGGCAAACCTGAGAAGTTGCTGGATGGGCATGGGAAACACAACTCTTGGAGGCACTGCTCACAGCACCTTCTCAGGCAAGAACAACGCTACGAGCACATGAAGCTTCCTCTCCCACTAGCCAAGGAGGGAGAAAAAGATTCTTCTGTTTCTTTTGTTGTTTTTCTTAGGCAAAGGAATAAATTAGTAGGAAATCAAAATGGTTCATATTTAAACAAAAGGTTAACAATATGTCTAGGACTTATCAGCTGTGATGGGTTAGTGAAAATGTCCCCAGCTCTTGCTGATGGTTGTGTGATTTTCAAATGCTGGCAGACCTGGGGAAGCACACGTGTTGGGGGGGAGAGGAGGGAGCAGTAGGAGAGAGGTAGAACTGAGACTCCAAGTTTTTCAGTTCAGGAGCAAAGCAAGAAGCCAAAACTCCACCCTTATTAGCTTAATTGCTCAGTAGAATAAACCAGGTGAACTCAACGAAGACTGCCACATCCCTCATCTTCCCATATTGACAGGCTGCTCTGGGCTGCCTCTGTTGCTGACGTGCTGAGCTACAGAAAATGGTGCCAAGCTGTTTCTATAGTCACATCCCAATTCTTTGAACCTGACCAACTTCAGCTACATCCCAAATGTTTCTCTCCATCCCAGAACTTCACTGAAATCCCTGCAATGCTATTTGTGATGAACTGGATTTAGAGGGAACAGTGGAGGCACGCAGGCTGCGTATATAGTTATGAATCAGACTTGTCAAAGACAATCTCAGATGGCTGCACAATCCTCCTCTATCATGATTTTTTTATTTAAGTATTTAGAAATGAAGGTGATAGAGATATGAGACACACTGAGAATAAAAAGATTATCCTTTTAGATCTAATCTAGAGAGTTAAGTCGAAGGGTCAGCTCTATAAACTGGTGCAAATTAGACTAGATCCATCAGCTGATTTACACCAGGAGGGAATCTAATGCAAAATTGCCTGATGCTTTATTGAAAAGCCTTGTTGAAATCCCAGTCTTGTCAGTATTGAGAAACTTCCTGTATACTCAGGCAGGCATACTGAAGACACTGCCCAATGTGCTTTTGTGACTAGGGTGGAGTATTTTAAGGCATGCTTAGCATGCAGTTGCTCCTTATTACTGTGGCCGCAGCTGAGGTGTGGTAATTCACTATTCAGTTCCAGACTGGGGAGGAGGCAAGGCAAGTTTTTTAGGCATAATGTGCTATCAAACTAGAGGTTTTTGCAACCATTTTCTGTGCACTTATAATGGATGCAAAAAACTACATCAGTCAAGAAGCAACAGAAATGCTACATGCCTTGGTGCTAGAGATAAATGTTTTATAATTTAGGCATTAGAAAACCAGATCCAAGTTACATACTGTTGGGACTCCTGTTTTCAACATGAAAATTTGGATCCTCAGGCAGGCCTGGCACCTTCAATTCTGAATCAGATTGGTTTATAATTTCAGAATTATTTAACTTAACAATTGGAATATTCATCAAGCAAAGTGGTTGTTTGTTGCAACAAATCCAAGCCATGTAGGCTGATGGGTATTGGCAAGGAAATCTGTGGGGGTGCGTGACATGAGGTAACTGCAGAGCCAATTCTACAGAAAGAGGGGGTTATGAGCTCCATCCCTTGGGAAGCTTAAATATGAAGGAAAATATCATAGTGTATGGTAAGTCACTGTCTGATAATACCGTTGTATTTGGAAGTGCGCTCTGGTTTGATATTGTTGGGACATCAGTTTGTGAAGACTGGGGAGAGTTGGGGAAAACATTTGCAGATAAAGACATAAAAGTGACTGAGCTTAAAGCCCAAAGCAGCAAAGAGCACTGCCCTGTCCCTATATATATATATAAATAGAGTAGTTAAAAGGATAATATTTATTGTCCTTTGTAGCCAAGTATCAATACCCAGAACATTAAAAATGAGTGTCAGACAGTATAGTAATTGCAGTTACAGAAATTAAAAATAAAACTACACTCTCAGCTCTTTATAACTGAGTTGTACTGGACTTTGCTCTGAAAATAGCATCATTCTGTGAAAGGTATCATTCTCTACCAAGCAGAGTTGTGTGTCAGACCTGAAGCCTTTGCTCAAGCTCAACATCTATTCGTGGAAAGCATCATTTACTCCAGTGTTTTTACCACTGGGTGATAGGAATTTAAGAACAGCTGTACATACAGTGTTTCTTTAATAAGCATGTCATAAATTGAACAAGAAGAAGTCACCAATCATAGAATCATTTAGGTCCTTAAGATCAAGTCTAACCATCAGCCTAACACTACCAAGTCCACCACTAAACCATGTCCCTAAGCATCACATCCGCACATCTTTAAATACCGACTGGGATGACAACTCCACCACTTCCCTGGGCAGCCTGTTCCAATGTGTAACCATCCTTTCCATGAAGAAATTCTTCCTGATATCCAATCCAAACCTCCCCTGGTGCAACTTGAGGCCGTTTCAGAAGTTTGTGTGTAACAATGGTTCTTTCTCATGAATGTTGTGACTCCAATTTTCTGGCTATTGAAACAACGACAGGTACAGGCAATGAAAATCATCTGTATCTGTAGTGGAACTGGCAATGGGAACAAAACTCCGACTGCCAGATTCTAGCTGTTATTTCAAACTTTGTTTGAAAAATAGATCATAATGGTTATGACATGTAGATGAGAGTGGGAAAGAGTCCCCCCATTACCCATTTAGTCTTTGAACTCTGCTGTCCAAAAGTTAATTGTCTACTCTATGTTAGTTGTCTGGGCTGGCACCTTAATTACTGCATAGTGGAACATGTTTCCATAGGGCATTTCTTTCCACCTGTCTTGGACATCTTGGGATCTCAGGCACACAGAGGAAATCATGCAGGTGATAACAAACAACTGTTTTTTATTTTATTTTATTTTATTTTTTTCAGGCAGAGATAGCTGCTGTTCAAACACAGAAATGCACATAACAGTTTCCCGGGTTCTTCTGGGAGACTGAGTGAAGGGCAGAAGCCTTGTTGAAATTGGTGGTTCTGACATTTTCTTTTTGCCTTAAATCTACTTTTATTTCCACACTGCAATATCAGGGTGATGGTTTTGCATCAGATACATGTGCCTCTTAGCTCATCCATCAATATAGTCCTATGGTCTGATTCTAAGCCTCATTGAAACAAAGGGGGATCTTGGTTTTAGTGGACATTGTCTCAGTCCCAAAGACTGTTTCAGTCACATCTTCATTTCATTTTTAAGAGAATCAATTGATTTAAAACTGGTGACACATGTATCTTTATTAGGCTGACCCAGTTATCAGTATAGGTTCACTTTGTACCCCCTTGGGTTGCCAAACACAATCCGTTTGACTGATGTCGGGTCCATTTCTTTGCATGATCATTCTTCCAGCAGTCAATACTGAGGTTTTCTAAGGTATCGACCAGACAGCTATTGGATGAGGCAGGGCCACATGACCTCCTGACCTAAAATACTGTAGCAAAAGTGGTGAAGATATGAAATCAATAACTTTATTGAAACAAATATCTGAGGTGACACTTTCTGCAGAAGGATGAAATGAAGAGGGCTGTGGTGGAAATGGGTCAAATTCTACATGGCTGATTCATGTAAGAACTATGTCAGGTTAATGGGAATTCACAGATGAGCAAGAGAAGCAACATTTGGTCCAGTGTCAGGATGTGCTGGGCCCAACCAGACTGTGTGGTCCAGCTGAGGACCTTGCACAGGGGATTAAGGAACCAGGCAGTATCTGCTGGAATGATTCTTTGCAGTAAATCACTGATTTGAGTAAATCACTCCTCCTTAAGAAGGAGATTTGAAAACAGGTGATGGACTTTGGAGAGAAGAGGCAATGCAGAAATGCATACAGATTTGTTCTGGCACAGATCTGACTCCTCTAATGCCCTTCTTCACTGCTTGTCCATGTATTCACAGTGGCTGAGAGCTCTGAGGAGCACTGGCTGCTCTGGGATGACTTTCAAGGCAAAGTGGCCCCCAGGGAATTATATGGGCATGCATACACTTTGTTTGTGTGCGTATATACTTGTCCTTCATTTGAAACTGCGCGGGCTCACAAGGATACAGAAGCAATGCTAAACCCACATCTCATGCATAGGCATACGCTGTATTTATAGAATCATAGAATCATAGAACGGCATAGGTTGAAAAGGACCTTAAAGATCATCTAGTTTCAACCCCCCTGCTCTGGGCAGGGTCGCCAACTACTAGAGCAGGCTGCCCAGCGCCACATCCAGCCTGGCCTTGAATGCCTCCAGGGACGGGGCATCCACAACCTCTCTGGGCAACCTGTTCCAGTGCCTCACCACCCTCTGAGTGAAAAACTTCCTCCTAATATCCAACCTAAATCTCCCCTGTCTTAGTTTGTAACCATTTCCCCTTGTCCTATCACTATCAACATGTGTGAACACGCGTTCCCCCTCCTGTTTATACGCTCCCTTCAGGTACTGGAAGGCCGCAATGAGGTCTCCCCGGAGCCTTCTCTTCTCCAAGCTAAACAAGCCCAGTTCCCTCAACCTTTCTTCATAGGAGAGGTGCTCCAGCCCTCTGATCATCTTAGTGGCCCTCCTCTGCACCCGTTCCAAGAGCCCCACATCCTTCTTGTGCTGGGTGCCCCAGGCCTGCACGCAGTATTCCAGGTGGGGTCTCACCAGAGCAGAGTAGAGGGGGAATTATTATTCTGCTAGTGTTTTGGTTTTCATGGGTATTTTAACCTGACTGGCACAGCCTTGTTATCGTTACCACGAGCTCAGTGATTACAGCATTTCCACAGTTTTACTTTTCATTCTTGGCTGATTTTTCCTTAATGCTTGAGTAAAACCTCAGCCTTTTAGGTGAATCCAAGCATTTCTCAAAGAAGAAAATTTTGTCGTCAGCATGTGTTAACACGTAAAATCTTGCCATCATTTACTGTGGAACCACAGGAAGAAAAAAATTAATAAAATAAATTATTTTACTTTCTCATAAATAACATTTTTGTTTGATCCTGAAGAAGACGTAAAGAAAAAGAGAAGAAAAGCTCAATAAGCAGCCATTTTATTACTGTTGCTAGAAATAAAATAAGGGTAAGGGAGACCTGGCCACTGGTTTATTGTAGCCGTGAATTCACTTCTTTCATTTAAGTGTCTGTCACATTAGTAGAAATATACAGACCACTCCAAAGTGTGTACACTGGCAATGACTGTGCCCGTTTTTCATTTTAAATAACTTTCAGCTATTCTTTTCTTTCTGGAGTCAGAGGTGGCAGGCTGGTGTAGATAGGTGTGCAAAGTGAAAGCAGCATCTTTCCGCGGGCTCTAAGACAGAGTTTGGCAAGCAAGCATCTCGCTGTGGCTTTGCTCAGTTCACAGTGTAAAGCATTCTCAGTTTAACTGAAATAATTAAAATGAAAAAAAAAATGGTTTTAATATATGCGCTTTATTTAATACTGCCACATTATGTTAACAAATGAAATTACTCCCAAATCGCTTCTCACTATTGAACGTGTGTTTTGTGAACTGAAATGAATTAACTATGAAGTCACTTTGCATCAGTGTTTTTGTATGTCAAACGCTTCTCTGTACCGCAGTGCTGAAATGATGGCTCATAAGTCATTCCTAGTAGATATATGCAAGTTTAACTGACTTAATTAAGGAGCAAAGCACTTTAAAATAGGCTTGTAGGATATTTTGTTTATAATACTATGTTTACACTATAAGCAATAATATTTTTATATACATGTGTATGTATATACATGTATTTGGGAGATGAACTTGAAAAAGACCTTCCAGTGACAGAAGAATCACCATGCAAGAATTAGGACAGAAATGAACTCAGTAATGAAACCCAAACAGGACTTGGATTCCTCCAAAGTCTGGTGCATGTTTCCTGTTCACACACAACATCTCTGTAGCACTTGCAGTTAAATTAGTGTGTAACTTCCCTCTGCATTTTAAATAATACCAGATGAGACCACCCTTCTTTTGCTCTGTGAAATCAATTGGGCTGCTTATAGACCAAAACACTACCGACTGTGAGGAAAAGCAGCAGAACATGGCAAAAATGGACGTCAAAGTTGTATTAAAATTACAAGCAAGAGCATCAGTAATATTATGGTGGCAACTACACATGTAGTGAGGCATCAGGGAGGAAACATGCACCTGTGGCATTTATCTGTTTATATATATGCCTTCCTTCATAAAGTACATTTTACTGTAGCTTCTTCAGAAATTGGGTGTGAGGTAATACATTTTTTTACCATGCTCTGTATCTTTCAGTATTCTGTATCACTGTGTGAAAGGATTTCCATACTTCTCTCCAGCCCACGTTCAGTAATAACAATGATGGTAAGTACCATCTCTGGGTTTCTCAGTTGGTTCTGTCTATTGTATTGCTTTGGAGTTATACTGTGAAAAAAGCTCTGTTCTTAACCCATGTCTGGTGTTACAAATGCAGGCCTAAAAGCTATTCACCAGTTCTCAGCCACAGCTCACTAAAAAATTCATCCTCTTTATTAATTCAAGGTCATGAAAGCAAGACAGAAGTATTAGATTGTCTTCTTTTTAGCCTCCTGCATGCCACTTTCTGTGCAAAGTGGCCCCTGAATAAACTCCAGATTTTAAGCATGTCTCAGAGGACAGCATCTGAGCCCTGCCTGTAGCACCTGGGGGCAGTGGAAGCACCATGGTCCTTGGCAGTTCCTTCCAAGGGCTACCAGCCCTCACTGGAAGGGAAGGAGGGAAGTCAGCCTTATTTCTAACCTGAATTCATTTTTGGCTTCAGTTGCAGCCGGTGGTTTGGGTTTGTTTTTTGTTTTGATTCATTAGACTAAAGGGGTCTTTGGCATCTGACAGTTTTCTTTCAACTTTACTTACTAACCACGTCATACACCTGTAAAACTACCAGACTGTCCTTCAGAGAAATAATCTTTGCCACTTTTCTCCTTCTCTCAAAGCCAGTGAGAGCAGATGGGTCTCATGCCATTTCTGGAGAATAAACAATCTGAAATATTTTGGTCCAAAGGGAAGAAAGAATGCTATAGATGAGAGCCTTTCCCAGAAAATGTCCTGTTGGTGTCCTGTTCTCATTTACTTCACTGTATCTGAAGGAACACAGCATGGGCAAAATGTATACACTGTCAAAGTCGTTGGGCATTTTGTACTTGGGAACTCCTGAATGCAAAAGCTGTTTGTATTCTAAGTGATCTCTTCTTACAGAGATGTGGGGGAAATATTTCATAGCTGTGTTTTCATGACATATTTTATATAGCGTTATTGTTTCTATATACTATCTGGCTTTATTTTCTATAGTAAACTGGCAACAGAAAGCCTAAGGCTTTAGTATTGTTATAACAATGGGGATCTGGCATGGCATAAATCTCTCTGATTTCTGTACACAAATATGTTTGTTTCTTTTTTTTCTCAAAGTGTTTTTGTCAAAATATAATGTTCTTCATGTGTATTAGTAAGTTTTTTGGTGTCTCTGAGCCCTGGTTTGCATAGTGCTCTTTGTCTTGCCCCCACTGTAGTCACTGGCAGTTCCGAAGTTTGAGCTCAGGCTGCTGGTGGGCAATCCTCATGGGGACTGAACTTCGTAGAAAGGCTATCTGAATTAAATTATTTATAACGAGCATGCACGGCAATTGAAGCCTTGTAATGCTTACCACTGGCTGGGTGTGTGAAATGAATACATTATATTCAAATAGGGGAAGAAGTTATGATGTTTCTGCAGCACACACTGTTTGCCAATCCGTGGTATTTACATTCTATACCTCTTTCGCTTAAATGTTTATACCTTAACAGATATTTTCTCAAGATTGAGAGACTGCCTGATATAATAGCAGGTAATCTGTACCGAACCCGAGCATCAACTGATTACCAGGCTTGCTTGAATTACTATATGCTATTACAGTATTTTAGGAACCCGTAATATCCACCATTACTTTCTCTTGTGAGAGTCCTTAGACTGACTTGCCGTTGCCATTTTTCCCTCTTTGGCAAATAAATATCGTAGTGTATCCAATACAATCAGCAGAGTGTAACCAGAGTGTATGAGTTTTTAGCACAGATAATTAAAGCCCAATGTTCTCCACTGTAACAATTACAAGTACTTGAGAAAACAATGACAAGGTCATCCTGCGAATGCAGCCATCAATCAGGGAATTCACCGCCTTAATAAAACAATAACGGACTTGTTTAGAAACTAACGTACAAAGGAAGAGACAACAAAATTGTTTCCTTGGACATATGTTCCCTTAACCACATAAATGTGGAGCAATAGCACATATAGCATGTTTAGCTAATTAAGACCAATTCCTCCTATCTACCCCAGGTTCCTTGAGTTGTGACTAACTCTTTGTGTTGGAATAGAAAAAGCCACTCAGAGCGTGTGGGTGTAGGTGGGGGAGCCTCTGTGTTCCTCGGGAGAGATGTGATGGCACACGTGCCCCGTGTGCAGCCCCGACCCGCAGCAGTGCGTGCTGTGCTTCTCCAGCAGCACCCGCAGCGGATACCGCTATGCTCCTGGGAAGCACTGATGTAAGTTTGCTGTCCAGCATCACCGACCACCACACAAATCCATGCTTAGGCATGGCCTTGGGTTGGAAAGGGAGAGTTTTGAGCTTGTTTAGTGCCATAGCCTGGGCCTGGGATCTGCCTTTCTGTGATCTCAATAGGCTGTTGTCCTTATTTCCTTGTTTGTTTGCAGTTGGGTTTAGTTTATAAATGCCAGACTGTGTAATCGTGACATATTTTAAACAACAAGAATTTAAATTCAACTAGCATCTTTCATCTGAGCATCTTAAGTGCTCTATAAAGTTAAGGGCCAGATCCCAAGGGGTCAGAAATCAGAACAGCTATATGCACCATAATGGAGCTTTACTAGAATAAATTGGTTGAGTATCTGAACAGACAGCATGGTCTTCAGTCCTAACGCAGGCAAAATTTCTACAATAAAGCCATTAAGGTCCAAATTCTTGTCTATACTTAAAGACCTGTGTCTCAAAGGGAGTTGGCCATCCAGAAGGTAACTAGATGCCTTTGAAGATTTAGTTTTAAAGAGTTCCCTCTGTTCCAGAACCGCAGAAAGGCCTATAAGTGAAGTGTCAAAAAACCAGCCGAGTACCATAATTTCCAGCTGAAAGTAGATTGGTCCATAAGCTAATGGATGTGTTGAAAGGTAAATATAGTGTAGGTAAGGGAAGCATCAATTTTTCTGTTGATGGACGTTGCTCACTGCCAATGAACTGCTTTTCAGAATGGTATCAATGTGAGCTATCTTCTGATACCCAAGTCTCAGCAATGTTGGAATATGCCATCCCTGAACAGAATTTTTTAATTCACACAGAAAGAGAGAGTTTTGTCATCATCCTTCTTGGAATGGGTCAGGCTGCAGGCTTCTGTTGGAAAAGGGACAAAGTTTAAGTTTATCTGGACAAAGCTTAAGTTTGTGCACAAACTTATAACTTCCACTGTTGGAATGAAGGCTAAAAAGCAGAAAGACTGCAAAATAAAGGTCTGGTTTCTTTTATGTAACCATTGTAGAATTAGTTGATGTTTGTCATTTATTTTTTCTGAAAGTAATTATAAACTGAAGTCTTGGAGACTAAAAGTTGCTTTTATTTTGTATTTGTAGTTTAATCCTACGTTCAATCATTTGCATTTATACTCATTACTGCATAAATATGGCAGAACTAAAGTGCAGAACTGTGTTTCTAAGGCAATGGTAATTCTTACAGATACTAGTTAAGCCTGTTAAAAGTAGGGGATCTGCTCTTGTTCTCATTCACAGATTACAGGCATCAAAGCAGACAACAGCAAATTGGCATGTTGGAGAGGAGATTTTCCTTTTTTCTTTTTTTTTTTTTTCTCCCAGTTTTATATCATGCTCATCTGTAAATATATCTTCTTGAATGCCTCAAGGCCAAATTCTACACGACTTTCTTGGGGCTGGACGCAGGGGAGGATAAGAGGGGCACGGAGAGCCATGGCCATAGTGATGGATCATCTATGCAGATGACCTTACCTTTATGAACTGTCCTGAGCTCCACAGACTTTCTGGTTCCTGTATTGATTTCAAGGACTCTTCCCTCGCCATGTGCTTCATGGCCGTGTGAGAGGACTTTCCCCTACAGAAACCACAAAAGAGAGCAGAAAGAGTTTTTTAACTCTCCATTGGAGGAGCAATACAGCAGCCAAGAGCTGCTGACTTCATGAGACCGGTCAAAAACACAGGCTTGCAGTATGCAGTGAGAGTAGCTGTAGGTACCAGTGCTATTCCTAGAGGCTCTCTTGTCCCTTAAGACCTGGAATGCCATTAATAGACCACTGTTAGTTTTTGGCAAGCCACTGAATTATTTGCGGGGTCTATATTTAGTGGTGGTGTCACTTAAATCAAAGCCCTGGTATTTTTAACAGCAGCATGGAAGGAATTAAATTAGACATTTAATTGGATTTAAGAAACACACTCTAGAACAAATGCTTTTCTCAGTTACACCTGACCAGCTCTGCTAGGATTGATGGGTTTGCATGCTGGTTCTCAGAGCACAGTTTGGCCCAATATATGTCCAAATGTTGACTTTTCATTCAACTCTAAACAAACTCAGATTTTAAAGAAGAACTGGTAGCTTAAGTTAGGGACCAGTAATGGGCACAGTGGCCCGTGGACTAGAACTGTGCATCCAAAAGGTGGCCTTATAGGATCACCGGATAATTCAGGTTAGAAGGGACCTCAGGAGATCTCTAGTCCAACCTCCTGCTCAAAGGGGGTCATCTCTGAGGTCAGACCAGGTTGCTCAGGGCTTTATCCAGCCTGGCTTTGAAAACCTCCAAGGATGGAGTCTGCATGGCTTCCCTGCCAACCTGCTCCCCAGCTCGACTGTCACTGTGAAAAATGCTGCTTGTTTCCAGTCTGTTGTCTCAGCTTGTGCCTATTTTCTTTTGTCCTCCCACCATGAACTTCTGTGAAGCATCTTGCTCCACCATTTTGATGACCTCCTCACAGGTACTAGAAAGCCTGTAATTTGCACCAAACCCAAAAGACAGCTGGGGAGTGATGCCAGTGGCCGTCTGTACCTGATCAGGTATAGGATGCATCCCACTATATGTGTGTGTGGGTGTGCAGCTGCAGACATCTAACAATCTTTAACAGGTTAGCTCTTTGTAACACGTTAGTGTTTTGTAAGCTCTTCCAGTAGTAGGTGCCCATCTTTTCTAATTTACTCATCCCTTCTCTAGTTCAGAGGAATTTCTTTCCAAAAGTCCCATTGAAACGTCAGGTAGAGCTGCTGTGGAGATGCTAGAGCCCTTCTAGATGGGACTGTGAAATTCTACATGTTGGAAGGGATATTTCCTGTTTTCCTACATATACTTCTGATTTATACCTCTTTTAGGTATTTGGGGGCTAGGATGAGTGCTCTAAACACACAACCTTTGCAGACTTTGACATGATCTTACCTGGCTGAGACTGGAGCGAGAACTTCTACTCTGCCCTGGTCAGGCCTCACCTGGAGTACTGTGTCCAGTTCTGGGCTCCCCGGTACAAGAGAGACAGGGATCTTCTGGATAGAGTCCAGCGGAGGGCCACAAAGATGATACGGGGCCTGGAGCATCTCTCCTGTGAGGAAAGGCTGAGAGACCTGGGTCTGTTCAGCCTTGAGAAAAGAAGACTGAGGGGGGACCTTATCAATGTATATAAATACCTGCAGTGTGGGGGACACAGGGATACGGCCAGCCTCTTTTCAATGCTCTGTGGGGACAGGACAAGGGGCAATGGCCACAAAATGGAGCACAGGAAGTTCTGCACCAACATGCGAAGGAACTTCTTCACAGTGAGGGTGACGGAGCACTGGAACAGGCTGCCCAGGGAGGTTGTGGAGTCTCCTTCTCTGGAGATATTCAAGACCCGTCTAGACGCCTACCTGTGCAACCTGCTCTAGGGAACCTGCTGTGGCAGGGGGGTTGGACCCGATGATCTCTGGAGGTCCCTTCCAACCCCTACAATTCTGTGAATCTGTGAATCTGTGAGAAGCTGGGGATGGAAGTTGCATCTCAGCAAAGCCTTTAAAATGCTCTGAAGTGCTTTGCAGGATAGGAATGGGCTGAACTAGCCGCTTTAAGCCAAAACCTGCATTTAAGTACTTCACCAGTGTGTGCTCTAAGCCCATGGATGGTGAGTGTACCGGCTGCTGTAGTGTGTTTGTTTTCCTTTCCTGTGTTACATGACAATTTTTTAAATTAGTTACTTTTTTTTTTTTTTTTAAATTTAGACCATTGAATCATTATTAGGACTGGACCACACTGTAGCACATCTGTTGTAATAAAAGTGTCAATTCTGTACACAGATATGAGTATCAATCTATTAACAGCTTTTCCTCTGATAAATATAGCAAGCATTTCCTGCTATCTTGGAAAATAGTGGTCTTCTTTAGCCTGGGATTCCCTGTCATAACCCTGCCTATTTTCCAAAGTGTATGTTTGCTCTGTCACAAAAGAAATCTGTGGCAAAACAGAGACAGATACCGCTTTCTACAATTCACAGTTGTTTAAAAAAAAAGTTGCAATTATGTGACAGAGCAGATGTTTTACAGAAAGGGTTGCTTACAGATACATTGTAAGTTAATCACATCTTTTCTAAAGTATACTGAAAATTTCTCGTTAATGTCTGAAATGAAATACTTATGATTACAGGAAATTAAATTACTTACAACATTTTTTTTGCAGCCTCTCTCTCAACACACACTCTTTCGCGCACACATATACACACACATAACTATTGTTAATTAAGACTGTCTCCATTATGGGGCTAATTAACAATTAGCATAAACATAATTAGCTAATGCTGACATTTAACTCATTACATTGTTTAAATAATTTTCAGAAATTGCCCTTAGTGGCATTCTGTCATACTGAAATAATGGCAGCACTTTGTCATGTAAATTAAATGACATTTGTGTTGTTTCCTCTCTAACTCATGCATGGGGATTTTTTTTTTATTAATTTGAGCTACATTCAGCTCTGAATCCAAGGTGATTTCTAAAACTTGAGTTCCCACATGTGCTCCTTGGATACCCTCTGTAAGTAGCCTGAACTTTTGGGGGTCTGCATCCTTGTACCTCCGGATGGCGACTGGATGTCCCAGCACAGAGATTCCTTGTTCCCTGAGTGCTCCCCACGGACTTGATCATAGGCGACGATTGGTAGGTGATCAGTTTGCTCGCAGAGCAGGGAGAAGGATAGCCTTGCAGCTTGCTGTGACCGGAGCCGGGGCTTGCTTTCTGCTTTTACAGATCTGTGGGCAAGTCGCTCCAGCTGGGCTGCAACTCAGCTTCCCATCTGTGGGACGGCATTGGGTCCCTCCCTGGCCAGAGGGGTGGTGTGAGGCTACAAGTCCTAAATGGCACTCAGGTTTTGTGGCAAAGAGGGCTATGTCTGCATTTATGCCCATTCTTCAGAGGAGTGAAAAAGCTGTTCCACATGCAATCCAGTATACGTAATTTTCAAGTGTAGTACTTCCAATAAAAGGTCCTCTCCCATGGTTCAGAAGATTTTCAGTGTCCTCTTTGAGCTGACTGGGATAATATTTGCATAGAGTAAGGCTAATAAAATAAGGAGAGAGGCAGATTGACATGAAAGGTGTTAAAACTTCAATGCCTGTTCCCATTGTGCTGCTCTGTACAACAAGTTGAAGGGAGAACCACAGCTACTGCAACGTGAGGGTTTTGAAGGTGCAATGTGGACCACCAGGACCCACCACCACTGGTGGCTTGGTGCAGAATTCTTGAGGTTTAGGTATTCGCAACAAGTTATTTTACTCTACAACCCAGCCTACCTGCAGCACTTGATACTTGTCGTGGAAGGGAAGGGGAACAACATAAAGCTCTGAATCTTTACAGCTCTTCTCTGTGATGGCTTTATATGTACTTGCATAGAGGTTTTTATACATCAGTCTGCAAACCTTAAACTGCTGTTAAATCTCTTTAATGCAAAGGACCGTGAGGGGGCTGTTCTATGTTATGGTACTCCAGGTTAAAGAAAAGGGGGAGAAGATGCGGGAAGACCAAGAGGTGGGCTCAAAGGATTATGAGGATATAGCGGAAAGGTCAGGAAGCTGCTGAGGAGCAGCAGTA
>VXAA01004101.1:643546-706046 GCA_013399115.1 Anseranas semipalmata | reverse complement strand
AAACTCATCCAAACACTTCCTGGTATTTTTTCCTTCTCCATCTAGCCATTGTCACTTAAAGAATAATCTGTGCTGCTCCTGCTAGGGGTGAAGGCTTGGTTTGATGCCTTGGGGCCTGCTGAGCATTTCTTTATTTCTGGCAGCTCCTTGGGATTTGTGAATTGGAAATGGGAATGTTTTAGGCTGCTGCAGCACTTTGACATGTTCCTTTTCCAGAGGTCATATGTAATCCCAAAAGGTGCTTTCTGTACTGTTAACAAGTCAAGCTTTGCAAGGTTGCTTGGTAAGGTTGTCATCAGGCAACTGTCTGGTTTTATGCTTTCTTTTGTTGCAATTCTTGAGTTAAAGTTTTGTAGCTATGTATTTGAAGCCCCCTAATTCTTTTGGGCAGGTGCAATTTAAGCTTGTAACATGTTCTTCCATAATTCATTTACATGATCAGGTTACAACCTCTGACAGCAGAAGAGGGCATGCAGTGGATGGGGTAGGATCTGTGGTGGGGAATTCCTTGAACCTCTTCTCCTCGGCCTCATGGGCCTTTTGTGATCAATGCAGTACATGGAATTGGTTGGAGGCAGACTCTCCTATGTTTCTGAGCCACCAGTGACTCCAGTGCCTGGCAGGGCTGCAATTACCTCAGGCAAAAATTGTACCCAGGTAACGCAGACCATTTATGTCCCTGAGGGCTCCTGTGCATGGAGGATTGATCAGATACCGCTCAGGTACTGATTTAGCTGAGAGGGGAATGGAGAAAGGAGGGAATAGGGAACAGGGAAATTTTATTGTCACTGTGGGTGTGTATTTCTCTATGATGTGATATGGCCATGGCTGCATAGCTGCTCAGCATCTACATTTAGATTGGGACCGTGCTTTGCACTGCTGATAAATGTCTGTCTCTATCCAGGCACAGCTCCAGGGAGGTGTGCTGAAGCAATAGGACAACAAATGCAGGTTTGGGTGTGGGTGCTGTGTGGGGAGCTGTTTTCTGCCAGAATGAGAACTTGCTGATGGCAACTTCCTGAGGTAATGGGTTGGACCAGAGCCTCCTCTTACAGGGCAGGGGTTAACAATTGATTCCAATAAGAGTAGGTCCAAGTACTACCCTATTATAAGACCTTCCAAGAGATACTTGTGAAAAGTCTCAATTTCTGAACTGATTCTTCCCCCTTACATTCTGACTCAGACAAACTTCTTGTTCTAAGCAGGCAGCACATTTACGCGGAGTGATGCTTCCTGCATCCAGGGCAGCTCTCCTCTGATGGCACCAGCAGGAGGCATTGCCAGGTGGCTGTAATTAAGGGTGTTACCAGAGGTATTTGCTCCATTCCAGGCAGGCTCTGAACTAGTGCTCAGGAAGAAACTAGACCACCTGCTGGGTCTAATGAGGTAGGTTTGGAGTTTGGGGATGTCCCTTTTTTTTCCCTCTCTGAGTGGGAAATGAGAGATCCTGGTGTGAGGCAGGAAAGGCTGTGGGCTCCATGAAACAGTTGTTGTTCAAGCTGCCTATATTATAACACTTGATATTTTAGTGATTTTTTTTCTTTTTGTCTTTAAGGGGCTTTCTTACTATTCTTGTCCCTACTGCTGTTCCCCCTACCCCAGCAGAAAAAGAAGACTGTACACCCAGGAGCACCATAAACTTAGATCTGTGGTAAGGCCATTTGGCACAAATTGGCCGATGGGAAGCACTGCTGGAAGAGCAGTCCCTGGGTTGTGGGGCATTAGCTCAGTTATTAGGAGGTATTAATGAATCTTAACCTCTTGCTATGTTGCCTCCTTCTGTCCTTCTTGGTGTGTGGTTCTTGCTGGGATTTACCCCCTATGCTGAGATTTACCCTCTTTGCTCTATAGTTCCTAGAGAAAAGGGGACATTGTGTTATGTTTTTGGTTGTCTACTTTGAACCCTTCCTGGGACTGCAACCGAGGCATTTGTGGCACTCTTTGGAGCTCTGCCTATGGCCTGATCATGCCTGCTGTGAAACCAATGGCAAACGTGCTCCTGCCTTTCTGAGGGGACACAGTCAGGGTCCATCAGCTGGGAACGGAAAGTCACTGTGTGAGCCTGTGAGATGCGTGCTGCTGCTGCAGTCCCAACCTTAGTTCCTGGCACTGGGGGGGGGGGGTCTGGACAGTTATTTCCTTTCTCTGTGCATCTTTTCCTTCCCATATTTTGTCAGTTAAGCATTAAATATTAAACAGTGCAGCAGAAACTTGCAATGGCTTTCCAGAGTCTTTCAAGTGTCTTCTTCCCAGATGCATAGCACGTAAAGGGTGTACCTTGAACCAAGTCATGGGAAGGGCAAGATGTCCCTCATGCTAGGTTGTGGGTAGTGTGTGTGCTGCTCAGAGTGGTGTTTTGGAGGGAAAGCCTGGCCTTCCACAACTGCCCATGGATTGCAGCTGCCCGATCAGCTCCATCCAATGCCCAGGGCAGGAGAAGGGAGGCAGGGCCTGAGTTTTGCGCTCAGTACACTTGTGTGCCCTTAGACAAGGGAGCCCGTGTCTTGGCAGAGATTTCAGTTTTGATATTTTGCCTATGCAATCACAGGTGGCAGCTTAGTTAAATCATTTAAACATCTGTAACCTGCTATGTCAAAACCTGAATACAAAGCATTGCCCAGATTCCACTAATTGATGCTAAATAGAAAGAAAAATAACGTAGGAGAAAAACCCTCCTAGAAACAATCAATAAATTAAAGATTCTTGGGGATATAAATTCAGCAGTTAAATGAGATACTAATGAAGATGGGAATTTAATGGTGAGTACTCTCATTACATTGTTTTAAAAACTCCATTTGATGTAGATTTGGTACTGGTAAAAGGGAGACAGCCTCGTGACAAACGTCAGTGAGAACAAAAGTTGTTCTGCCATATGAGCAAAACTGCAGTTTATCGCTGAGCAGCTTTGCTCCCCATTTCTGCAAGTTGTTGCAAGATCTGGGGAGTAAATGTGGAACCATTAATTAAAACTAACAAACAAAAAACAATTAATGACTGTTCCACAGGGTCAGTTTACTTCGTGGAGCCTAAAAAGTACAGGATGTTAACACATGTATTTTTTTTATTGACACTGGAGGACTGTTGCAGAGCCCAAAACAGTGCTAATGGTTTTAAAGCAGAACTTAATTAACTAGAGATGGACTGAGCAGGTTTGGCTGGAAACAGGTATTGGGCTTCCAAAGAGCAGAGCTGCTCAGATATTGCCAGACTGCAAATTAAGGATGCTGCTTCCCAGCTCATCTCAGCCCTGATGGGCAGCACTGTGCTGTCACTTCCCTGCTCCTGCCTCTCGCCTGTGGCTGGATGTCGTTCCTATTTCCTAGCTCTGAAGGCATTTCATTTAACCTGGTCTGGATAGCTGCCTCAGGATGAGATGAATTATGCCCCCCAAATTCCCATTTCTCATTACAGCCTAGGTAACAACTCAGACTGATAAATCTAACATTTGCAGTCAGGTAAAATATCCTGGAGTGGGCAGTCTCCCAGCTGCTGGCTGCAGCCCACTTACCATCCCGGGGGATGCGTATCCTGCTCTGCTTGGACCAGCAACACTCTTGGATAGAAAAAATGCATTGAACTCCACTTCTGCACATGCTCCAGCCCCACTGTGGCTAGGAAGAGGCAGCTTGTTAATGCCTCTGCTTTGCCTCGACACCAGTGAGGCATTTTTCTCATGTCAGTGTGGAATCTGGTGAACACAATTATTTACCTTTATCTCGCACTTACGTTTAAACTGCATCTCTGCTGGTACATGCCCTGTTTTGATTAATATTAAACTTCCAGATCATCTTTTTGAATTGGAGCAATTTCTTACGACAAATAGTCCGGAGAGCCAGATTTCTGAGTGATTAGTAGCAGGCTGAGAGAGCTGGATGCTTGGGGAGCTTAACGATTCGTGGCCAGATTCATTCACCATGGTTAGAGTGGTGGGCATGTCACAGCTGCGATTCCTCTGGCAAAACCTCAGCCTGAAATGATTTTAAATCAGGAGTTCAGTTTTTCATCCCTCCTGCTTTCGAGGTTGGCTGCCTCACTGCGAGGGGGGAGGAGATGCATCCTCCCAACCCAGGACGTACTGAAAAAAACTCTGGCCGTGAGGACCTGCTGGGCTGTAAGTCTGATCCTCCATTTTCTCTAAATTCATGGATGCAGAGGGAAAAAATCCCACTGGCTTCAGGGCATTGATCCCAAGGGATGCATATGCAGATGCTGTGCAGGGTGGGGGCAGACCTGAATGCATGGTTGTATTTTGTTATGGTTTACCAAGGAAGATATTGAACTGGGGATGGAAAGAGTGGCTAGGAGAGAAATCACAGATATCACATGAGCTGTTGCAACATAAGGAGGAAAGAGAAAGCCTTCACTGATTTCAGTTGTAATCTAAAGGTTTGGCACTGCTGGAAGTTCTGGGTCAAAGGTTTTAGGAATACAGCAGTGACCCGGTTGTGACTTTCTTTCGTAATATACCTGACAAAACCATAGTGCTGAATTCCAGGAATGCCTTAGGCTGTGGAAGTATTGCTATAATGCCATTGGGTTGCAGTCAAGCACCTACAGAGTTGTTCCTGGACTGGGCAGGCAGTGCTGCTCCATGCTGTATCACAATATTCAACTATCAGAATGCAGAAAGAAAAACCGTATTTGTAGCCAAATGGCTGCTGAAGCCCTGCTTAATGCACAAATGAGTTACCAGCAGTATGTGCAAGATGTGGACCTCCATCTGCAGAACGCGTAGCTGTGGTGTGTACGTGAGGATTTGTGGACAGACAGATCAGTAACAGGCAGTTGCACACTGTGAATCACCCATCTGGCCAGCATGTCTCAGGTTCTGAATGGGGAAATTTTGGCTTATTTACCTTCAATTTTAGAGATAAAAACGTGCATTGTTGGCTAAGCAGCAGAGGGCAAAATGTAGATAATCAGGAGAGATCATTGATTGGGCAGGAAGGCAGAAGCGGTACTTATGGGACATGAGTCCCTTGTTTTTTCCAACCAAGGGAAATACACGTACGTGTAGAATCTGGTTTCCATTGATGTTGATGCTTTTGACCTAGGTGGCCCTCAAATGGAATTTAGGTTACAGAGGTCCAAATGACCTTCTTAGTTGAACAAGGTCAGGAATTCAGCTGGGATTTGGACCTAGGTATTCCAGGTTGTTGTCGTGCATCAGATACACAGTGCCTTCGATGGAGAAAAAACATCACAGGCCAGTCATGCCACTGGTGAACTCATGGCTGTTGCTGATCCTGTAAGTGTGAAGCACTTGGTGAACAGGAATTCAAGATTTTGAGTGCCTCAGGAGTTTGGGCCCAAGGTCTGGGTACTCTCTTATCAAAGCTCAGAAAACTTTAAGACGTTTTACCTTGATGGTGCATTATATCTTGCTGTGGAAAAGGTCGGCCCTGTGGAGGGAGGATTGCCTTTTGCTTCATGGCTGGCTGACTTTTTGGGCTACATGGTATAATTTATAATACTTATTGTTTGCAGTCCCTGGGCTGAGGATATTCTCTGTGTGAAACTTAAAATTCAGGCCATTTTAGTTGAATTCTTTTGTCCGGAGGTAGACAGAGGCATCTGGTTTTGTCACCCTTGGCTTCCTTGTCAGTTAGAGGGGAGAAAAATAGGGACTTGCAGGACCTGAATTATCTTATCCTAAAATAGCTGTCTAAAATAGTTCAGTTGCAACATGCAACAGAGAAATAGATGCTGGTAATACAGATAGCCTTGAGATTATCTTGCATGGTGGCATTTACATTGTAGGTGTTGGGGGTAACTCCCGTTTCCTGCCATTTTTCTGTTTCCTGCATAGCTTGTGTAGAGTCAAAGACTTGATGTTAATGTGCATGAAAATTAAGAACCTACTTAATGCAGGATTTGGGTGCTTGAGCAATTTTCTTAAAATTGCTCACCTGATTGTTGCAGTGAAGTCACTTGCCTAAAAACATGAAGGAATGTAAATTCCTTAATAAATGCAGAACACTCTATCTTATTTTTGGACTGTCAGCCTCAGAATTTACAATTCCATGCAGAATTGGCTCAAAACTACCAGAAATGCATTAGCTGTCATGGCCCATTTCTTCAGTGCAACTCTGTTTTTGAGTAGTAGTGTTAGCTTTTCAAGCTGTCTCAAGTTGTTTGATATTGATATGAGCAAATGAGATGAGGTCCTCATCTCCATGCCAGTCACTGTACAAACAGAATTTAAGAGCTGTTGTTGACCTGAAGAACTTCCAGTTTCATCGCTAAATTGGACAAAGAATGGGAAAAAGAGTATTCCTCCATCTTGTGCTTGGGGAGCTGACTCACGAATTCTCTGTAGCCCTGTTTACAAATCAAACAGTACTTGCGTGGCTGCATGTAGCAGATGGGAAGTCCAAGTGCCCTTCTCCCATCCATGACAGGGTTCTGCTCACGAACTGAAGGGAGCGTGGCCTTATGTGACAGCTAACCTGAACAAGCTGCGAGCTGCCGCTTTTTGTCACCTCCAGCCGTATGTTGTTGTCACTTCCCCTGCAGGTGCATGATCTGATGTGAAGGAAAAAGGGTGTTGGGGGGAGAGCCCTCATTTTCATCTGGTTATCCAGTTGAATCCACACCTGCAAAACCATGATGTCCTGTTCCCAGCAGTGGACATGGGAAGCCTGACAGCTCTCTTAGATCACTGTACGTGTCGTGTGAAGCTATGCTGTTAATCTCTTGATCACTGGACCTACCACCTTGACTGTAAAATCATCTCTCCCAAAGAATCCCCTACATATCTGGCAGTAGTATCTATGTTTTTCTAGATATGTTTTCCACTCTGCTCAAGTTAACAAATGGATAATGTATGTCATGAAGCACTGGTTTGTATCTGTTTGGCAACAATTTTGCTAGTATTGTGTCATGGGAATGAATCTGACTTGTTTTGGTGTGGGACCAGTCTCTGGCTGCATAGCTATGTGTGGATTGTATTACACACCTCTTTCTGAGTGCAGAATTGGAGACTCGTATCAAAAACACAAGGAAACAAAATGAAGCATAGACTCCAGCCTGTTCTCTTCACTAGTTAGCCAAAACACAGAGCAAAACACTGAGACTTAGGGAAAAATATGCACTGCTGTTAAAACCAGGATACTCTGCAAGGCTTTAAATTCATCATAAGTGACTGTGAGGAATCCCTATTGCCTAATTCATTTTCTTGTCTGACAAATAGCCTTTGAGATCACGTAAGTATATATAATGTGTGTGCATGTGACTGGCAGGTGGAGAAACATCACAAATTACATTCTCAACACATAAGACTGTCTGTTACTCTGTTGTTATAGCTGTGTGATTTCAGTAACTCCCAGTAAGTGCTGTTTGTCCAGGTGGAAGGTAGGTGCTGGTGGACTCACCACTTATGAACCATCCAGGAGAAGAAAGCAGCAGATAAGTTTTCATCGACTCCTCCCAGTCCAGGCAGTGGGTGCCCAAGTGACCATGCCCAGGAGCAGAAAGGTTTATGGGATCACTATCAGACAGTACCGGACCACAATGAACATTAAGGGTTATTCTCTTGGGAATGTGTTAAAGGAGGAGCACAGTTTATCAACAGTAGTCCATGGAAAAGTCTGTCAAATACCATTTCAGCTGTTGTTGGAGAGAGGACACATTGGAAGACCACACTTCCCATAACAGGCAGCCAAAGACCAATGTCAATGAAAGAGAAGCATGTCACTGGGACATGGGACATGCAAGGGGGTAGAAGTTGACACCGGAGTTTTCCCCTGGGTGTCCCTTCTCCTTTCCCGTGCATGTAGCCTGGCTGGAATTGTGTTGAGATTAGCAGAATTTGGATCAAAGGCAGTGAGAGAACTCAAAAAGGATCAAGGAGAAAGCGTGATAATATCAAATGGTTGTTGGCACTTATGGCACTGCATTAACGTCTTCACTGAGATCCTGGACAATGACAGGCAGATAGATGAGGACCAACAGGAAACTGCAGAAAGTTTTTTCCTAGTAGCTCTTGATTTCATACATCATTGATTACAGAATGACAAGAAATTGGCTATAGGCAGCTCCTGAAATAAGTAGGAGAGGTTATATTAAGGCAGAGCAGGCACTTGCATGTTTTGCCACCCACCCAAGCTTTCAGTGTGGGCATTTCTCCTCGTCTGAGAGTCTCAGAGTACTAGTCCTCAGTGATGCTTAAGAATAAACCCAGGGTCTATCTGAACAGAAGTGTGCTGCTTTTTGAGTTTATGGTACTTCTGAGGAGGGCTGTTTCTCTCTTGTTGCCCACTCTGTATGCAAGCAGTCTTGCATACAAGTCTCTGGGACTTGTTTTTTTTTGTCCCAGATAAAGGTGACTGCTGAAACAGAGAGGGCCATACTGGGCTTTGCCTGTCCTGCTTACCCATCCCCTGTGCCCTTAACTACAACTGAGCAGTACAACACCATTGCTTCCAGGTGTAATCTCGATTAAACCTCAACACCTTTCCCTTCTCGTGGTCTTTGCTATCAGCACTCAAGAGAAACCACAAGGGGAGAATGATAAAAATTGATTTCTGTTTCACTAGAAATATTTCCCCTTTTGTCCACAGACTGAGACTGTTCTGACTCTAACCAGTCCTCCCTGGGGTTTGATAACAGTAGCTCACAGGAGGCTCTAGCTTATCTGAAGACCAAACAGTAAATTTCTTATTTCCGCTTAGTGGTGAGGTGTTTAATTGCTGCTTAGTTTCGCCAGTCAAGTAATTCACATTGACGTGCTAAAAACAGCCACTAGCAGTTAAGCTTGCGTCCAGGGGCTGTGGTGAACGATCCTGACATCTTTTTGCAGGCTCCAGCTCTGCAGGCTGAGAGTGTGCAAGTTTCTCCTCTCGAGTGGGCAAGCAATCTGTAGAAAATTAAGTCTGAAAAGCCATGAGAGGTTGTGGTTGTGAAAGGCAGTTTAAAGAGAAAGGCTCTATTGGGTGAAATTTCTTGTCCTGCACAAATTCAGGTTGAAAATCAAAGTGTTACCACTGTACTGGTAATTTAGAAAGAGACATATTGTTTAAATACAAAGAGACAGGGTTGAACAAGGAACAGAAGATACTTCATAAAATCCATGCAAGTTTATGTATCTGTCCTTAAGGATGTATCAGGTTACAGAGGTAGACACAGAGACGTCTCGGTGTGGAGTTTGTAACTTTGCTTGGTGGACTCAGTCTTTGCTTGCATTGGTGTGTAATTCAGGAGTAACTCTTCCAAAGTCTGAAGGCCTGATTCTCTCCACTGCCTTGCATGGTTATTTGCAGCTCTTGGCAGGGGATGTAAAACGCTGCTGCTAGGTCAAAATCATAGGGAGTTCTGAGTTGGTAGCAATTGAAATCTGCCTCGTTCTCTGTGGAGTAATTCTGAGTTTGCCCCGAAGTAATACAGGCAGCATAGTCTGGTCTTTTTTATTTTTTATTTTTTATTTTTTCTAATTTTATTTTTTTGTCTCTTCTCTGGTGGTCTGATACGTCCAGTCCTGTGTGGGAGCTCCATGCAGAAGATGCAGATACCCTTCAAGTATCTGAACATCTACAGGTACAGAGACTGCATGACTTGAAGGCAGATAAACAATTTATTTCCATGAGTTAGAAATGGCCAGATAACTCGTGAGTGGCAGAGCACGCAGAGTCAGAGGCGACGCATTAGTGCACTAAAGTGGGGGAAGTAAATCATTTGCCACAACTCAGAGTGGCTGCTGTGGTGGGTGGGGAGTTACAGATGTACCACCTTGGGATCTCTCTCTGTGCGTTTTACTATGTTTATTGGACAGCTTGTGCCATGATGGGTTAGTGATGAGTGATAACTGGGTTTTACTTCAGTGTTTCTTGGTGGGTCACACCATCAGGGTTAGTTGATGCGCTGCTTTGGTACTCCTGCAAAGGGCAGGCTTCGTGGCTACAGTGGAGCTCAAGAAATCATTTGCTTATTTAAAATATGCAATTGATTGATTAATATCTTAAAATGTGCAATTGCTGTAATTGCAGACTAGATAATATGAAGCTGCCATTCATGTTCAACACTCATCAGTGTTCTCCAGTTCAGAAATGCAATTAGGCAGAAAGAGCCACACCAAGATCAGTAATAACAGCTGATATTCAGCCTTCAGGTATGAGGGACCTTGGATGAAATGAAGGCTTTAGAGTATGAAATAACCACACAACTCCAGAAACTCATGTCTTAGAAAAGGGCCCGTAACTCCTGCTCGTGAACTCAGCTTGCCCTCAGTGCAATCCGCTGTCGGTAGGAGAGACAACATGTGATGTTTCCCCTGTCTTTCAGGAAATGAATATATGAGTTGAGAGGGACATCAGGGGTTCACTTGGCAGCTATTACCTAGAGCAAAGTTTATCCATATATTTTTACCTCCAAGAGGTTCATTAGCAGATGATTTCTTAAAAAGTAACAAAAAATATATATATATATGTACACCACTTGGCTGAAACCAGAGTGGTTCCTCATACCCGATCCCCAGCTGTTTGCATTTGTCTGAGGCTGATGTCTGCCAACTGAAAACCACAAACTAGGGAATCAATATCACGTACTGAGCAAAACACAGTATAAACACAATCAATTAATTCCTTTATATGGAAAAGGAGTTGGGATCCAGCATATCTCCTCTCCTGGGCAAATTATTAAGATGAGAGAGCTTCCCTTAGCTGAAACCAGAAGCACCAGCTTTCTGCGTACTTAACCTATGATTGTCTGTAACACGCATGAACTTAAGTGAGATGCAGTTTTATTCACAAGAGTTTATTATCTTTAATCAGCTTTTATGTGATTCTTTCTGTATTTAATCGCTTTGTTTTTAAATATGTAAAATGTTTCCTTTCTATGCCTGTGCAGCCAGAAGATGAAGAATTCAATATTTTGTTCACAAAAATACTCTGTTCACAGGAGCTTTCGCACTGTGAATAGTGAAAATAGGAATGCACAAACTTGTTTTCAGAGGAAGAATTTTGAGCCATTTAAGCATTTTTCCAATAGCTGTGTCTTAAAATGCTTTGCAGAGTAAAACAAACCTTTTATGAAACTGTAATATAAGAAATACCCAAGGTGATAGAAACCAGAAAAAGAGATTATTTCAAATAAGCTGTTGAAAAGAAAAGAAAAGAAAAGAAAAGGTACTGATGACATGTAAAGCTTATCACTTTCACTTGAGACCAGCTTTTTAGATCTTCATCATGTAATGTGCTAATATTTATAGAAAAATTAGGAAGAGTAAACAAATCTCTGCAATCCCTATGAATTGAACATTGATGTGCCTTAGTAAAAGGATGTCTTCACCTTCCTGAGGGTCAAATGTGGTTAGCAATGCACAGACTTTGACATGAAGAGCAGGCTTTCAAAGCCTTTTACTTGTAGGGAGAAGCAGTTCATTGAATGCAGCTAAATGCTTCATTGGAATATGGGCTCCAAGCTGGGTACTTCTATTCAAGGAAGAGATGGACCAACTGGTAAGAGAATAGAAACAAGCTAATAAAATGATCAAAAAATTCATTTTTTTTTAATATTTAGAAAATTTATCAGTATTCCTTTGAGTTAAATAACCCAAGTATAGTCTTCAAATTTTACACAATTGAGTATGTAAATACCTCCTGTTGTGGGAGACAGGGAAATTATTTAACCTTGTTTCCATGGGTTCAGACTATGGTCCAAAGTAGTACGTTAGGGAAACTCAAGAGTGAGGATGGTGAAGTAATGGAATACACTGACTAGGGAGGTTTTGGGGTCTCAGATGTTTGTGATATTTAAGAAGAGGTCAGACAACCATCTGTCAGGAACAACACAGCTGTAGCTGACCCTGCTTTTGGAGAACAGGATAGGTTTGATGCTGCTGCATGATGTTCTCAAGCCCAAATTCTCTGCAGTTCATTGTGGGCATCTCAAGGCTGGGCAGCGACATATACTTGGGTTTGGAAAAAAATGCACTCCTACCTCTCTGCTGAGCACCTGACAGGCATGGCATGACCTGGGAAAGGTGTTCTGCAGGCAGCTGCCTTCACTTTTCACACAGAGAACTAAACGTGCCTCAGATCTGCCTCCTCTCTTCTCTCTCCTGCTTTGGTGGCTCAGTCCCAGCTTGTGTCAGGGCCTTAAATCTCTGCCAACCCTGTTTGCAGATTGCCTATTTGTGGGCAGGATCTCTCTCTTTTATAGGTATTATTACTTTTTCAAGAGCTTGTAGAATCTAAGGCAACCTTTACTGAGCAAGTGAACACCAAGATATTTTTTTCACAGCTCTTAGCCTGACAGATCTCCATGGTTATGGCTCCTTTGCTTGCAAGTCACCTCACCTGCAGATAGCAAGTTGCTGCCCAGCAGGTGAAGGTGTTACTGCTGTTCAAAGGAGGGATTTTCCAATGTGTGAAAGGCGTTAAACAATGTCTTTTATTTTTGATTTTCTTAGAGCTGAACCATTTTGGCTGAAACTTTCCAGATTACACTTACCAGAGGCACAAACCTGAGAAGAAAGAATTCCAGCTCATAAGATTAAAGTTTGCCAGGACTTTAAGCAATTGGAAACAGCTTCTATAAATGGAAGTATCAGCTAACCATAATAACTGGCAAATCCTGGGAGCACCTAGCTGGCACACGTAATATATGGTGGCATGTGTAACATGTGCCTCAGGTCTTCCTTTTGCCCAACCACGTCCTGCTGGTGGTCAAAGCACTGACAGCCGTGTTGGTAAGAGTCCAGGCAAAGGGATTTTCCTTTCATTGTGCCAAAGCGCTGGAAGCTTTCCTATTTGCTTGTTCCCTAGCGATGTATGTGTCTTGGTTCTGGCCCGTACCAGAGTTGTCAACAGGTCACACTGGATCCCAGAGCAGAGATACCAATGAGAGTAGCGTGACGCTTGGTTTCCCTGTTGTGACACTTACTATATTGCTTTTGTACCTTTGGAAACACCTTGTAAAACTACTGGGATGTAAGATTGACTCTCCCCTCCCATTCTCGAGCATCTGTCTAACCGAGTATAATTGCCTCTGTCTAAAATCCCTCTCATTTTAAGTACTGCTTCCTTGCATGGGTGTTTGGGCTTTTGTTGCTTTGGGTAGCAGTATGTCGGAACTGAAAGGCAGCTAACGGGGATGGATTCGCTTCTGCTGTGTGCTGGTGATAATGCCTGTTGGCTTAGGTCCAGGATTTGCTCAAGTGCTTTCGAGTCCCTCCGTGGGTACGGAGCAGCCCCTGGGCGGTGGTAGCCAGAAGGGAGATGCTGGTCCTGGGGCTCAGCTCACCCCACCCTGTGCCCCAGCAGGGGCTCGCTGGGCAGATTTGTCTGGAGGAAGTGCTAAGCAGCAGTGTTAGCTGCTGAGACAAAATGCTCCTGCTCGCGCGGACTAGGATAGGTTCCCCTCCTGCCATCTGCCATGTGGCTTAATTGCTTCACCCTGTGTTGATTAGCAGGTCAAGATTTAAGATTCCTGAGAGCTGTGGTGTAAATCCTTTTCTTCCTGACTGTTACATGCCACGTGCTTGTCACCAGGACCGTTACCTCCCTGGAAGCGGTGCCCGTGATACCCACCATCAGCTGGGTGCATAGCCCAGCCATGTCTCTGCAGCCTGCGTTGTCCTTAGCTGCAATTGCATACACCAGCAACAGTGAAACCCTTCAGTTATTTTCCTCTTGAACCTTAAATATACAGCACCTTACACAGAGAGGTTCCGAGTCATCACAACTCTCAAGGGGGTGATGTTTATTTTCCCTCTGTTGCCTATTCTCTTTCCTAAAGAAGGAAGATCAATGGACTATTGCAGCTCACATGACCTCTGGGAATAGAGGATGCTGCCAGAGAAGCTTTGTATTTTAAGAAACAGGAGGAAATAAAATGAAAAGGAATTAGAAAAAAATAAAGGATTAAATACAACCCCTTCCCCAATCCCACTCCAAAAACAATATTATCCTAATAAAATAATGATGTGTTGCTTGTATTTTTTTTTCCTCCACAAGGACTGCGAGTTCATTTGTTTGTTTTACATTGCCTGCTCAGAACACTGTAGCTCTATGAGGTTAAAGAGATCCTCCGAGAAAGATCCTATTGATTTTAATTACCGAGAAACAGCCCACAGGGACAAAAGGACTTTGGCTGTTTATTTAGCCATCGCTGTGCTGCAGTATTGTGTAAGGAGAGATCAAATCAGTTGCCCTCATTATTACAATAATAATAAGGCAGAAAAGGTGCTTCAGGGCCTGAGGATTTTTTTTTAAGAGGCAATAACCTCCACCACTCCACCCACTAATAAAAGGCAGACTTGAGGAACAAGGAGCAATTACTATTAGCCAATATTAATTCAATTACGTTCCTGTTATTTGTATCATGAAAAGGATTGTTTAATATTTTAGAAATATCCTAACCAAAACAGGAGCCACATCTGTTTTTTTTGCAGATTGATTTTTTTTTTATCACTGCTAAATGCACACTGAGTGGTTTCTACCTCCTTTGGACTGAAGCTAAAGTTAATTAATTATTCAGAATAAAACAGCAGCTAAACCATGTATGCAGTCGTACAATGAGGGCTTATACCCTCATTGGGTATAGAGGTTGGGTGGAGAATACACCCACTTGGGTGTTGAACTGAAAACCCTCCAGGGATGAACAAGTGCCACTTGCCTGGGGCATCTTCCCACCCGTTCTGGACTAACCCCAAGCCAGATTTATGGTGGTCTGAGCCACTGCAGAAATCAGGTTGTTCTGCTTATGGTGTTTGCTACTTTTTTTTTTTTTTTTTCAGCCTACACCTTATGTCTGCAGGTTGGTCTCACCTCTGTGATTTGTTGTAAGTTGCCTCATGGTAATTTAGTATTTCCCCTAGGATATTCTCTTGCTTAAATACTTTTTAATGAATGCCCGATACCTGTGGCCAGAAGTGCCCCAACAGCCAAATTCCAGTGCTTTATGTGAACTGTGACTCAAGTCTCACCTGTGCCTTAAAGAAAAATAAGCCCGTATTGCTGTTGGCATTGATCTCTGTAAAACTGTACTTGAGCGACCCAAGAGCAATCCAGCAGATGGGTGTATGCAGAGGCTGGTTGTAATAAAAGTCAGTGTTTTAACACAGAGGTGAGTAAAGCTGGAAAGAGTTGTTAAAGACAGAATTGGTCTTTCAAACACCTTGGCTGGGCAATGTGTAAATGTGTGTTGTTAGCGGTATGGAAAAAATAATGGAGCTGCAAGTCATCACAATGAAGTTGTAATTTGGCAGTGATTTGGGGCACACTGTGCTTGTGGAGGACTCTGCAGGAAGGCTTTAAAAGGAGCCCAGGGACGAGCAGTTTAGCTGTCAGCACCATTTGCAATCTTCTGCACAAAAGGCATGGCAGAAGTTGACTCAGTGTCTGTGCACCAGCTCAGGAGCTGCTGTCACACCTAAAGGTTTTCTTTATATTCCTTTAAATCATGGTACAGAAAGGATTTCTTAGTTCTTGTTCTGCTTCAGTTGAAGCTTTCTGAACTTTGGAAGATGCCATGTGTTCTCAGTTATTTGAGTCATCCTCTAGGCCACCAAATCTGTGTTTCAGTGACTGCTCGTGTGACTTACAGAGATCCAAAGTATTTCAAGCAAAGAGGTTTCGGCCAGTAAGGTTAACAGAGGACAGCACCAGGCATGGGGCACAGGTCAGTCCCCTGTTTAAATAAGAAGTTGTTCTGCTGAAGGTGCTTCCTTAAATGTCCAAAAATGGTGTGGATTTGGCCAGAAGGATACAGAGGCAACTTTCTGAGCCAAGAGCTGTGGCATTGCCTCAGGATGTGGGAAAACTCTCTGGGTATGGGATCTGCCCAGTGGCTTGTTTTTACAAGCTGGGTAGCTGACTCAAAGTATCGTAGTGGTATTTTACCTTTCCGTCAACGTTACTGCCTGGCTAGTTATCTGAGATGGGGTGCATCAACTCAACTAGGTTGTCTTCCCCACGCACTCTTTTAAACTGAATTTGCAGACAGTCCGTGACTGGAAAAAGCCACTGTTGCTAGTGAGGGTGGGAAATAGCATGAATGAATTTAGAAAGATGTTGAGCAGCTAATAACAGAAAACCTAAGACAGGTTTTAAAATTACATTTTAGGTCTTTAATTGCATCCCAGGTTTGAAGATTCCACACTCCATATTTCCAGTTTTCACAGCAAGAATGTGGACTAGGAACACACTTTTTCAGATTTTCCATGATCTGGTCATGATTTATTCTGTTTTTATTCTATCTGTTCTATCCTATTTTGTAATATTTTCTATTTCTGTGATCTATTAGGGAAAACCCACACCTCAGAAGTTTTCAGTACAGAAAGTTTAAGTGTCTAAGAAGAAAAGTAGAATAATTAAGCTGATTTTCAATGTGATAACATGGAGGAAGGATGGACGATGACAGTATTTTGGACTGCAGATACTATGAAGGACTGTCCCCTAATGAGAAGTCAGAATTAGCTGAAGAACTAGCAGCAATTGGTAGTTTGGGAGAAATTTATTTCTAAGGAAAGATTAAGTCTTAAATGTACAGAGCAGAGATAAGTGAGTACAAAAACCAAGATGTGTTGACAGTCTGTAAAAACTAAATATAAATATCACGGATGATCAGGGTTTATTCTGTAGAAACTGTGGATGTGAACTGGGGTGTTCGCTGTTTGTATGGGTATATCTGAGTATGCTTTTTTAGGTAAACCTCTTTAGGCAGCCAGTAAATGCTAACTGAGTTGCTGTTGCAGCATGGAGCATAAGGTGGCCTAACTGGCCAGGTGTTTACTCATTTTTTCTGTTTTTCGAACTTGCGCTGGGATCACATACTTTCTGAAGTTCCAGATTCAGTTTCACTTTCCAGATACCTCGAGCTAAAAGCTATGCCTCAGCTATGCTGAGATTAACACAGAATTAACCCTAAATTGGACCTGGTCTGATTTCCTTTGTGACTTCAGGTAAAATTCTCCTTTTCCCTGTAGCTTAGCTCTCCACTGGTAAGCCACACTTCTTCTCTGTTTAATTTTTAAGTCTATTTTAGGTTCTTTTTTGGTAAGACCCATGAAATAATTTCATTGGTGTCCTGAACTCAGGACTCATTGTGGACGTCAGCCTTGGTAATGTTTCTCTAGTGCTTCTCCATCAGTCCCCAAGACCCATTTGCCTTTTGTCCTCTTCTCAGCCCTTCTCTAATCTCTCGTTTCCCTACCTTTTCATCTCTATGTCTGTATCTGTCTATTCCATCTGCATACAAATATGCCAGTGTTGCTCATTTTGTATATTCTGGATTCACCCCGTAGTCTCTTCTTGTTCACCTCAGGTTTTGTCCTCGGCTTGTGTAATGGGGGCACCTACAGCTGCTGCTTCAGCTTCTGCTCTTCCAAAAACCCTTCTCCTTCTGCAGTACTTATCTTTAAAGTAAGGGTGAGAAGCCTATGGAACTCATCGATGCTTTGAGATCAGAGAGCTGTTGGACGTCCAGAGAGGTCTCACATTGCCTCCTTCCATCCTCCCTCCCACTGCTCCTTATGCATTAGCCAGCTTGTCTGCTGCATGGGGCTATACCTTAAAAGCTTAGCCAAAGCCAAAGGATCAAAAGCTCTTTCAGGCATAGGTTCTCTCCTACTTGTGGCAGCATTTGAGAAATTTCTGAGAAATTTATGGGAAACTGAGTGAAGCTGTCTCGGATTTTTTTTCCAGTAGTTGCAATAGTGGCCCAGTTCTTACCTGGGCATATTAATATTTATGTATCTTAACTTGACATGATGTGAATGGTATTGACTGAGTCTTGCAAGGGAATTTTGCTTGCTTCCATGGAAATTCACAGGTGGGGCCCCATCCCCAATGAATTTCTAGCAGATCAGGTCATTATGCTTGCGTGTCTGTATGACAGCACTGCAGAATAGAAAATCTTGCTGTTTAAGGCACTGTTGAATCAGGAGGAGAGAATAAAAGGATTCTCTCGTTCACCCTCTTGGTCATGGCTTTTGGTTATGGTTATAGCTTAACATAACTACCCGTCAAACAACCGTGTATTTTTATGATCACATGTAGGGTGGCTGTTGGTTGCATAGGCAGAAAAGATTTAAAGCTGTCCTCTTTTTGTTTTTTCTTTTTGAAAGCTACATTAATTGTTCGGATGTCTGAGCATCTGCCCGATACGCATTGTTTCCCCTGCAGACCAAGGAAGACAATAGCTAAATACAAATTTATTGAACAGGCAAGCTATAAACCCTGAAGTTAGCACAATATTTTAATGGAAATCATACTTTGTCAAAGGCGTATGTATCAAATTTTCTTGCTGGAGATAACAGTTCATCAGTAGCAGAATTAATTAAAAATATCCCACCAAACTTTCTCACTGCTCTGCTGATTCTATATATAGCTTTTTAGCTTTATAAGCTAATGGTTAATTGCAGTGAGGCATGTGTCTTTTATTCATCTGGATGCATGAAACAAAATGTTGCACTGTGTAAAGGAACCCCCTTTTCTGTTAACTCACCCATTTGATTTTCAGCAGCAGAAACAGTCTTTAAATAATTCCTCAGCTTTCATTTTATGTATTTTTACAGTGTTAACTGGCAAGAACTGATTCATTATCCTCTGTCCTAAGTTTACCTACTCTCAATAACTCACAAGTTCAGGTCACCCTGCAGTGCCTCCTTTCGCCTTCGCTCAGATACCATGTCTAACTGAATGGAATTGACCTGTTTAAGGCCTCTTCACTCCAACTAAATTATTTGATCATAGCCACAGACATCTGTTTGGGGCAGTAATTGGTTGTTTATAAGAGCAGAGGAGAGCCACCAGCAGCAACAGCAGCGGCAAGACAATAAAGGCAAGGGACAAGCATGGAGGGCATGTAGACAGGTCCTGACAGACCACTGTCTGCTTGAGATAAGCAATGCAGATTAGTTATATGCACTCTATCTCACCACTGGGGCCTAATAATCCCCTTTAGCACTCATTCACAGTTATGCAGCAGACAGAAAACTAATACAGGGGAGAATCAGGTCCTCCTGCCTCGCCACAAATCTCAGACACAGTTTCTGGAATCTGTGGGATTTTACCGTACAATTAGTTTTAAATGTCAATTTCATGGCAGCTCATGAGATGGAAAATAGAAGAATAGTAGGTAAAGATACCCATTGCAAACCAGATTATTTGAGAGTGAAAGATGGCTATTCAAGATGTGGCTGTCACTACCGCCTCCTGGCTTGACAACGACAACGTGAACATTGAGGTAAAGGTAAAGGATGACAAAAATGTAACTTGAAGGGCTGAATTGCTGAAAAAAAATGACATGGCATTTCTGTGCTGCTTGTGTACAGTGAGGAGACAATGTGGATTTTAATTGATTTGCAAAACCTTGTTGCAATTACCATGGAACACAAGATGGTCGCGCTTGAGGGTGACTCGCAATGGCAGCAAGCATGTAAAGTAGTGTGCAAGGCACTGGATTTGTCCTGTTAGAGCTGCACATGTGTTTTCCCTTACTGTCAAACCAAAACACGTGACATCTTGTGGGTGCTGCCGACCTGGCTTTAAAGGAGCCTGGAGATGCTGGGATTTGATTAAGAAAACTCCTTGTTTGCATTCAAACATTGAATGAAGTAATTTTTAACTACATGCACAAACAAAAATACAGTTGCAAAAGCAGCAAAATGCCAGAATAAAGCTTATTTTAGTTCAATTCCCTTGTGCAGAAAGTATGAGAAAATATATGATCACATACTCTTTTTCCACAACCAGCCTGAATTCTAGCGCTGCTGATTTGATTGCTTGACTTTGCAGCCTTAACAATTTTATTTTAAATGCACATCCAACATGAACATAATCATATACAGCTGCTAGGTGGCCTCTTGCAAAGCCCGTTTGATGAAATGGGGAGAACCACGCTATTTGTCACTGGCTGTTGATCAGACCCACATCACATCCAGACAGACGTGGCAAACTTGGTCACATAAACGTTCCAGCAACACAAGTTAGGGACGGTGACCACCCATCTTCTACTGACATGGGTCATCCCAAATGTTATAGATCCAATGACATTGCTACTGCACTGTGCTGTCCTGTATTCTGCACACGGAAAATTGTAGACAGAAATTTCTTTGTGAAATTATTGCAAGTTTTGAAGTATACTGATGACATTTTTTGTAAATTGATCTGGATTGCTAAGTATTTCTGGGGTGAAAGACCGTATGTAACTGTTCTCATACCATAAAGTCACCCACATGGAGGCCCCATATTTTAAGATCTTTTCTAGGAATGAATGTTTTTTGAAGTCCACCAGGATACTAGAAGGTTCCCATTTTTCAAATTTAAAGTCTGCAATTTGCCAAGAAATCAATATTTGTTTTAGTTCTGTCCTGGTGTAGGAAAGAAGGAGAGAGACAGAGAAATTGCATAGACTGGTGTTAAGACCAACAAATTCTGGGATGTTTGCTTGAATCCCAGTAAACACAGATTACTGGGATGTGGTGCAGGTGATGGAACCAGAAGATTGCTATGAATGTGGTTGTTGTTGAGCAAAGGTGGACTAATGTCATGGATAACAGTCCCTTTCATCATGGTGTGAACACATGCTTATATGTGAATGGGTAAGAAAAACACTGGACACTTTCTGGAAGTGTCGTGGTTTTAGTGGTGCAAAGAAAGTGATTTGGGGTCCTGAATTTTTCAAGTCCTTTTCCTTGATATCTGGTAGTTCCGTTTGCTAATAATCATGAGAAGGGATTGTAGGCACCAGGAGGAAAGGAAATCTCATCTCAAAACAGCTTCTTTAAATTTTTTCCTACTGCTCAAGGGGATGCTTTTCATATTTTTTATTTTTTGCAGTTTACAGTTTGTGTTGAAAAAAATTAATATTAACATCCAGAAGCCAACAAAAACATCCATGCTACATTATTCTACTAATGACAAAGTGCTGCACCTTACTGCTAATGACATCTTTACTTTGATATCCATTTATTCTCTTTATTAGCTGAGATAAACTTTCATGAGCCCAAACTCCTTTTGTGTCTTCAGCATGTTTGTCTTCTTTCCACCCTTCCTCCCTCTATATCCAGTATGGAAATAGCAACATATTGAAAATTCTCTTTTCTGAGTCTCTTCCTAGTAATAAAGGAAAAAGCCTACTCATAGGGCATACACGATAGATAGCGATGGTAAATAGTTTTGCTGCATGTAATGGCTTGCTATCCCCAAAGACTCCCCATTGCTCTTTCCCTTCATTATTTTGGCTGTCTTCTTGCTTCTGTTCTGTTTCGGCTGTGTCCAACCTCGTGTTTTTTTTGACATGGTATGTGTGCTGCCCAGACATTACCAAGCTTGCAGTTACCCTTCTTCCTCTGAAGAGAGGCACGGTCTTAGCTGCCGGCCTCACAAGCACACATAGTCTTTGAAATGTATTATTGGAATTGTGTGCCTTTTTTTTTTTTTGGCTGAGTAATGGAAATTGCTGACCTAAAAGCTTGATATCATCTTCTCTGCTTAAGCAGTACCATTTAAAATGTCCTGATTAACGAGCTTGATGAATCTTTGCCACAAAGGAATTTTTGCAGACATCTTTCTCTGTTCAATATTATGTGTGGGGGGGAATTCTCTGATCCTGATATCCAACTGATGTTCTGCACAGCTCCCTGTCCACGTGCGTCTCCAAGAAGTCCTACATTTCTGGCATGAATCTCACATGCAGTATGGAACCTGATTCGGAAGGGCCATAAAATTTTCACAGAACACATGTGGCTTGAATGCAGGAAGCACTTTTATTGAATTTTTAGTTAATTATAGGAGCTTCAAAACGCACCAGGAAGGAAGAGCATCCTCAGCCACTGTAAATCCACATAGCTTTGTTGAAATCAGCAGGGCTTTGCTACTTTACACTAGGTGAACATCTGCTCCAGGGTTTTTATCCAGTTTTTTTTTTTTTTTATTCTGCATTGCCAACTAGAGACTTACTGTGCAGGCAGGCTGTAAAGCACAGCAATGCTTTTGACTCCATCTACATGTCCTGTATTTGTTATCTAATTGCCAATAGACTGAACTGCAAAGGGACTGTATTTTTCAGCCAAACGACCTGTAAGTAGCAGGAAATCATATGCTCTTACCTCTTCGGTCAAGACAAGAGTGTCTACATTTTACATAATGAGAGAAATCAACTGTTCTTTATCAGTGCTTTCTGTGCAATAGCAAATCTTTAAAGCCTAGCTGCTGCTTGGATTTAACAACTGCATCCCAAACCTCCATACATCAGGCACATGCAGGTTGCTTGTATATAACTGCAATGAATACCATTATTTGTAACTAGACTGAGCTAAAACTCACCCTCAGATGTTCATGCAGGGATCCCTGGCTGCTCAGAGTGAGCATTGTGCTTCCTTTCAAGAATGGATTGCAAGTGTTAATTTGACTTTGGGTTACGTACTTGTTGTTGTGTGAATTAATATCAAGATATTTTACAGTGTCTCTGATTGCTCCAGATTTCTGGGTTGTTGCAGACTCTGTCCCTGCAGCTATATGAATGGTAGAACTTAAGCCCTCACTCATGTGCTTTGCTGTGGGGTGCTCAGCAGCATCTCTCAGGCTGCAGCCCCAATTTCTTATCTGTAATTAACATTGCTTACATAGACATGTGAACAGACCCTATTCCCTGTTACTTCATCATGTCTTCCTCGGTGTGTTCAGTCACACCCAGTTAAGGTGTTGCAGCAGAGATCTGCATGATGGGTATGTTTTCCCCCTGGGAATCCAGCTGGAGATGCAAACTGCATCTTCTCAGCCCATGTCAGACCCCAGCCAGAGCTCTGTCTTGCAGGTGAGGAATCTCAGAGTTGTAACAGGGAATGTACTCAGACTTCTAATGAAATAGTAAATTACAATCACAGCTGTTAACAATTATTCTTATTAGCACAGTCTATTCAGACAAATACTTGTACCAGCCAGGTTTCCATTTCTGCAGGATTCCTGCCAGTCTGATTTGTTGGGGTGTCCTGCTGTCTCTCTGCACCTGAGGCAATGGTTGGTGTCCTTTCGCTTATCCTCCGCTTCTTCAGAGGGACAGTTCAGCTTAATGTTCTATCTAGTTTGTCTAATTATTCAAGCGTGGGCTCCTAATAGCACAGATTAGTCAGATCAGTGGGTGGGCTTCGAATCAAAAATATAATAATTGATATCACATTGCCCAGTCAAACCAACACAGGCTGATAGTATCTGCTTTACTCTGTGCTTTTGTGTAGTGAATCAAATCTCCAAATAGAACTAAACCATTTCTAGGAGTCATATTATCACCACTTGGCTTTAGCAGCCCTTGTGAGCTCTCACAAGATCCCTAGAGATAGAAAGCAATATGCGTTCTTTTCAGTTAAATTTCGTTTGGTTTTCAAGTGAAAAAAGCCCCAAGAAATACAGAAAAGTCTAAGCTGTCTTCAGGTGTAATATATCCGGCTATGCTGTAACTAAGAGATAACTATTGACCTTTTCCCCATTTTCCTTTTTCCCCTTATTCTTTTTTTTTGCCTTTTTCCCTATTACCATAGTAAATTCCAGTAATGTTTTGTATGACATGACCAACTACATCATAAAGAATTTGTTTGCTCTGTTGTCCCCACCTCAGTTTGAAGTTTGTATGTGCAATGCAGCCTATTATTTTGATTTTGCTTTTCAAATAATCAGGTAGTGTTTATTTTCAAGTAGGCCCAAAGAAGTACTTTTGGCTCCTGAAGCAGAAGGTGGTGAATTTTGTACAGGTGCATAGCTCCTGTAAGGATTTTACTCTGCTGCCTTTTGTCAGCTTTGGCGAGGGCTCTATGTCTTGCATTATCTGCTTTGACCCAACATGTTTCTGTGACTCAGAAGAGCAAAGTTCTTGACCATTGCCTTCATCTCAAAGTTTTAGGTGACCTCCAGGTAATCCAGGATTTAAACCACGGGATATCTATAAGATAAGGACTGACCTTTTCAACTCAACTTCTGTTGAAATGTAGTGAACGGGGGTAGTGTCTTCTGTGTCAGCCAGAACACCATTTAGATGTGAGCCTCGCTGACTTCAGTGCACTGCAGGCTCCCACCATGTACCTTGAAGCAGGACCTGCAAGTTGCTGGGGGGCTGCTGTCTGGCCTGCCTGTAGTATGCTGGGTGGCTTTTGTGACAAGTTACGCTGTATTTATTTTGGTCGGGTGGGAACTAATGGATGGCACAAATGAGGGACATGGGTCATCATCTTCCAATATATGGCAGTGTGTGCTGCCAACCTGAGATGATGGGAAGTATAATTTCCAGATGCTGCTGTGTTTTTGTGGAGAACTGATCATAATTTTCTCATTGTTACCTTCTGGTTCTTATATTAATTTGTTGCACCTGCTTTTTTCTGATTTCTTAAGCTGTTGTGAACTCTAGGGGCCAAGGCCTCCAAGGTTCTTTTGTAGTATTTTTCCTATACCTACCCTACTTGTTGCTATAATACATCCATTTGGTGAAGTCCGACATATGATTCATGGCGTGAATGCCTTACCTCAGCTGGGCTACTTCACTTTTAAATGCTTTTATACACAAGCTCACTCTAATTTCATTTGTCTGCTCACATATGTTATTATAAATGTAGACGGAAAATAATAAAGAATGGTGAAGAATGATTTTGAACACAAGATTTGATGGTTCAGCAGTCAAACTGGCACAGGATGAGTTCGCTTGAAAGCAGAACCTTTCCAAGGTGAAAGCTTTAATGATATGGTCTTTATTCTTGATGATTCAGCTAATTTTTAGCTTCTCCTAAAAAGCTTATTTCACACAGTTTACGTTTATATCTTATTTATTCACAGCGATTTCCACTGGGACATATCAAAATGCTTCACAGATTTTTACTTTTGATAACTCTGTTATGTTTTTGGCAAGTAGTACTATCAGTTGGATGGGGGGGTCTGATGCTGAGGCAGTGAAATGATTTGGCTGTGACAAGTCAGCAATTATCTGACAGGAGGGACTCGGTCCCTGGCTTTTTGCCTCACGGCTCAGTTCCTTGACCATAGACATCAGCTCTCAGTCAGCAGCAAAGACCAAAGATGGACCTTGGGTTCCCATTTCCCCGTGACAAGCTCTTGGCAGTACACTCCCATTCTGGCCAGACCAGCATCCCTACATCCCTCCAGTTCCTGGAGAAGCCAATTATATGGGAATTTGTGAAGAAGCAAAATACTGTTTTGCAGTGTTTGCCCCAGGCACTGATTTCTTGCTTAAAAAATGGATCCACTTTCACCTAGTAAAGTGACATGGCTATTCCATTCCACCCCCGCCCCCAATTTAGATGTGCATGTATTTTCATGGCTATAATACCAGATAAGGGTGCTTGCTTTTCTGCCTCCTGTAGTAAGTGGTAATCATATCATAACAGAATTATATTAATGGCTTTAATTGTTCTCAAAATTTTGAAGGGAATCAAAATAGTAGACTGACTGTATTTTACTGTGAATTTCATTGGTAGATGAATAACATGGGGAAGGGGATTATCTCCTTTTAATTTCTAATACTTTACCTCATTATACTATGTTAAGACAAGGAGGGAAACCAGGTAGGATAGTAGGTGAAAATCCTAGTTATTGCAGGACAAGCATCAAGTGCTAGGGTACAGCTTTCAGGGACTGGGAAATGACATGTTCACAGTTCTGTTAGTAATTCATGTTGTTACAGAGCTGTTTGAGCTATTGGATGTAAAGAGTTTTTCAAACTTAATATGAATGTGATAGGAACCTGAGACCTTGGGGCCATCTGAAAATCCCAGGAACAACCCAGGAAATTAATTATGAGTAAAAAGTCCTGGATAGTTCCCACATTCTTCTTATGGCCAGCAGAGAAGTAGTACTTGCACTCCACTGGGGCCACAGTGTCTTTATTTTGAAGATCTCTGAATTTTTTACAGGCAGAAAGTTTTGCTGGAACCCCCAGTAAACTAATTTAAAAACCTCTGCAACAGAGTCAACAGGAAAGATGCCTACATATTTGCAGTGATTCAACTTGGAGACTTGAGGTGGGGATGTGGGACATTTGAAATACAGTTAAGAAGGCCATAGACACGGTCCTGGCCTCTCCATGCAAGGTGCTGTACATACTCTGAAGGATGTATGAAGGTCACTGTCCCTGTGGTTTAGTCAAAACATAAAAGATAGGATGAGAAAGCAGGTACAGGGAGGTGGCAGAACTTGCCCAGCAGACAGGGAGAGGATTTGGGGTTCTGACTGCCAGGTTCACATCCACTGATCAGGTTTTTAGCACCAGATTCCTGTTTAAGCTCCACTTTGTGCAATCAATATTTCTGCTGAGGCTTTAATTCACAGCAGGAACAGACAAGCTAATTTTAAACCAGTGTCACTTAGGTGCCCAAATACCTCTGCGGGCAGAGACCTCAATGCAGGCTCCTGTGCACCAGGTCATGTGGGTGCAGAAACCAGAGTACCCATCCTCTGGGTGGCTGATCAGCTGCTGCAGGCTTGGCACTTGTTCCCCGGCTCCCAGTGCCTGACCCGGGTCCTGCCCAGGCACAGAGTTTTCCTCTGCCCTCCCATGGCTTTGGGCTGCGAATAACCCACAGCTCTGAGAAGCTTTGAGTGTATGTAAAAAAAGGGCCAAATTCTAGTCTCAAATCCATTTTGTGCATCACCCTTGAGGCCAGCAGAATGCAGGCAAATGCAAGGTCCACCGCGTGGCAAATGTTTTTTTGACTATGTGTCAAATGGAGAGCTTATTTCATAACAGGCTTGGATCAAGAGCTACATGTGGGTGTTATCTCTAAAGCTTAACTCACCCGCCTGGCACAGGCAGATTGCTTTAAACTCAAGAGAAAGTGAGTAGCCGGGGAGCTCGAGAAGAATATTCATTTGTTTTACAACCAAAGGTGCCTTTATCTTCCCATACTCAAATGTGAAAGTATATTTGTCTCCCACCGATGAAATATAATATTGATGTCACCTCCAAGAAATATAGTGGAAAGTATTGCTTTTCCTTCTGTTTTGCACTTTATGTAAACATGCAAACGCCAGTGACACTCCGCTATGATGGCAGCCAATAGACTGAACACTTACCCTCGCTGCTGTTGTGTAAGCATGGGCAATTTATCTAAGTCTCACCTCTCTTAAAACACTTTTATCAAAATTGGCGGTCAAACAGCACTGAACCATGGTGGCCTCAATCTTAAATGCTGTGGTGCAGATTTTAATTTGGGAAAGATTAATGCACTCTCAAGTGTTAATGCCACAGCTTTCTGTTATCTACATTGATGGGTGTCAGCTAATTTCTGCAGAAGGATTGTAAAGCAAACTGTGCATGTTGATGTTTCAGAAACCTAAGCTCCAGAATGGCTAGATAATAGAGAGGGGAATGGAACTATTTTCTCAAATTTCTTTTAAATTAGAAAATGTTTCCCCTGTCTTTCTAAAGCTGAGCTACCGAGTCAATTCCACTCAAGCTGATTCTTGAAGATATAGAGAATATTTCATTTAAAGGAGCAGTAAAAGTGTCAAAAGATACTTTATCAAGGTCGCTTTTAGATTGAAGATAACAACCCATCTTATAACAAATACAGACCCCCATAGGAAGCTTTGTAATTTCCAGTACTGTAAAAGCTCTTAGTCTCTGTCTCCATCATCTCTGGGATTTTTTACTTTGTCTGGCCACGTACAGTGTCTTAATCAACACAAGTGGTTTTTTTTTTCCATTTAATAAAATGACAATAGCTAGTACGATTTGTCTGGTTTATTTTTCAGCTTCACACAGTTTAGCAAATACAGATGGAGTTTGGTCTGGGTTTTTGAATAGACTTTCCTAACTGTGAAGAAGATGTCTAGAGATGATGCACAATAACTAGGAAATTCTATTTGTACAGACTAATTTACACAGGAAGAGGGGGGGAAATGCAATTAAGCTCATAAAACTTGCTCCAGCAATGATCCAGGTCAAGGGGCTAATAGGGAATTGCATGAATAACAGTCACTCACCCAGCCACATTAAACAGCCTTGATAATATCATCCAAAATAGCCAATTATTCTGAGTGTTATGAAAAGATCCTGTTGTTATTAAACAATGGTTTATATGGGAAAATAGTAATAAAGGATATATGGTAAAAAAAATAATTTCAAAGGGATTTGTTGCAATTCAGTTCACAGTAAACTGTTTTTATGCCAGAGGGATGAAGGAGCAATGCTTTAGACAAAAGTGAATTGCATATGATTTAACACTGATTTTATATGTTCACTCTTAACCATAGCCCCCACCTTAACACAGGGCTAAGATGAAAACATACTTGACTAGGATGAGTTTAAAATCTTCCCTTTCTCAAGGACAGTTCCTTTTTTAGCTTTAGCTCTTTTTTCAGTCAAATTCGATTTAAACGTTTTCTGCCTATTTGTTTCCTTTGCTGCAGTTTTTGTGTGCCTCAGACAGCCCCTTCTCAGAGCCTGGGAGCTGGGCTGGCTGAACAGGCACCTACGCCCATGCAGCACGCTGCTCGCCTCCTCTAACAGCCCTCCCTAAATGTATAACCACAATTTTTTCCTCCTCCATCTCCTCTGTTTCACCACATGGCATCTGTAACTGCTGGTAATTCAGTTCTTTCTCATGTTTGTAATCAGAACTGTATGAAGAGAGAGAAAACACTGGGGATGTGGTTTATTATTCGTAGACTTCTCTAGGATCCTTGTCTCCTTACTGTTTGGAGTCCCCATCAGCCTTGCATTATGTGCATGGCAAGACAGTGCCATCAGCTCCATTTTAAAGGCAGGAGCAGAGAAGGAAATGGCATAATCAGTGCACCAGCACCAGATCTCTGTTTTGCAAAACCTACAACCACAAACTTTCTGCTTTGGTTATAGTGAGTGATACAATGGTGCGAGGATTGTACAGCTGCTGGGTGGGTAAGGAGGGCAAGATCAATGTTCAGTTTCTCTCTGGATTCTGAGTTCATCATTTCCTTAATTAAAAATCTACTTAATTAATTTTATTTGCCTGTATGAATTTTTAGAGGTGTTATTGCTTCTTGATCCTACTTATTTTCTGTTTAATTCCACAATAACAAAACTTATTTTCTTGGAGAAGATCTCTGCTTTAGTTGTGGCTCAAATAGCTCCATTGGGAAGGCAACTTTTGGTACGTATTTACTCGAATCATGTGACTATACTTGTTTCATGTTGTTATTAATTGGTGATGTAAACCAGATTGAAAGCTGGCCTTTGATTTTCTTTGTCAAGTTCTGATGAAGTAAAGGTTCATTTACAACTTTTCAGTAAACATGGTTTGTGCCATAACTTGACAGGTGGAGATTTTTATTCAACTGTTGACTCGTAAATAACCTAAAAGGGCCAAAATGTCAAGATTGTTTGCCTTTAAATTGGGATGTTCATTGTTAGAGTAGTCAGATATCTACATCCTCCATTGATTCTCCCCATACAGGAAAGTTGTTTTCCAGCTTCTTGACAACTTTGTGGTTTTAGTTTTTCTTCTGGCTGGTGCAGACCTTCTGGCTGTGAAACATCTTGGCTTCCAGGGAGTAATATTAAGATAACAGTGGATTTATTTCTCCTACCTTCTGTCTTGTCTTCTAAGAGCCTCAACCCTGAAGTTCACAACATGTAAAAACAGACTTCAACACGCTCAAACCGTTTGGACTCACCTTTTGCAGAATAGATGTCCTCTTACAATTAGATTGCAAGCTCTTTTACCAGGGAGCTTCTCTGATGGCAAGCATGCTATGACTGTTACAGCATGGCCACAGTCTTAGAAGGTCACAGTCTAGCACTGTGGAGTGATTAATGGTAACAGTCAGTGATTAGCAGCTCTGGTGATCAGACTCTTTTGTCTTTAGTATTTGGAAGGTCTTGATTTTGCAATCTCAAGCTTGAAGGTTTGGCCCAGTTTTTGTTTTTAATTCGTATTTGAGGGTCTTCAAGGAAGACAGATCAACTTCCTCTCTTGGGACTACAAAGGTAAATCTATAAAACACTGTAGAGTTTAAGTGTAGTTGCTTTGGATTGCTGCTGCTGTGGTCTAGAAAGAAATGTGGGTCACTTTGAGATATATTACTACTGATAATAAACTAATTACAGAATATTTTGATATTGTTTGTGGATTTTTCAGGCATTTGGTACAGTCTGGCCACTATGTAAAAATGAAGAACATCCTTTTCTGGAGAACAATTCATGTGCAAGCTTCAAAGGGGTATTGATTCTGGAAATTTGGGTCACGACTGTAGATGCTCTTATGTGACAGTGGGGGTTTTCATAGTTTTGTCTGCGCATTGAAACAGTCTATTCTGTTACTGTGTTCCCATTGCTTCAAATACGCCTGGTATAGCTTGCCATAAAATTCTGATTGAATTTAAACCATGTATGTGGTTAGGGAGACATCTGTTAATTGTTCATGAAATTAATTGAATGGTGACTATCTGGTTGAGTTTTTATAGGATTTATTCGTAGGGGCTGTAATTGCTAGTTTTTTAAGAGGTATCCCATAAGTAGGCTATTTTTAAAGAGAAAGGAAAAACCCGTCCACGTATCTCCTGTCAGCCTACATTCTTGTTCTGAATATGCAATTTTAGAAATGGGATTGTAGCAACTTTTCATATCAAAGTAAAATGCTTGTTTTTCATATGGGAATTACAGAGTGTAACATAATTGGGCTCACTGAAATGAATTCAGCATCTCTCAGAGAACAAAATCATTGAGCCTACCAACTAAATTTAACAGCCTAATAGAAATATGCAGGTGAAGGTACAATTAATTTTAATTACTAGACTATACATTGTTAGTTGCACAGCCATGAGTAAAATTAAAATGGCAATCACAATTAGAAAATTGCAACCTCATTGTGCAACAAATTAGTCACAAATTAAAAGTCCAGGAACTATTATACATCCACCTTATTGCTTTATGACCATTATTGCCCTGATATGGATTTTATTTCTTTAATGTCTTGTCCACCTCTTTACACCTTATCTTTGTTTAGGATCTCTGGCTCCTTCCCAGATTGTGAATCTATTAGAAGAAATAATATAGGCTACAGGGATATGACTTCCCTGTTCACTCTTGGCAGAAACTTGTAAGTGGCCCAATCCTGCTTGCGAATGGCTTGCAGAACAAGGTTCATCGCGGGATTATTTCAGTGAGGTTTTCAGAGCAAAGAAAATAGTGTTCAGGGGGTAATAGCTGAGGTCTGTATGTGATGTAACCCTTTTAGAAAAGGTCAGGCCAGTTAAAGAGGGGAATCTACAGGGAATCTACATTGGTGTAAGTTAGACTTTCTCCCACCCCTCCCCTCTGGCTGGGCACACATTGTCTGCGCAGAGAATTTTAGCTACTGGAGCATTTGTGTTATGAGCATCATTTTTAGCTGTTGTCCACACTGAGTTATAGACCAGGATTTACAAAATATCCCATCTTTGCAGGCTTGGAACCTGCATAAGGCAGTAGTGGGGTAAAATACCATTCCACCCCTGGTGGTTGTTGAAACTACTTTTGCGCCGAAACACATGAGGAGCCATCATGTGGTGGCTGAGCTGAAAGGGTGGCTGAAAACTGCTTCAATGCAGCACCCAAAACCACTGCAGGTGTTCTGCAAGACCACATCTGCTTGTTGTCCCACAGCTGGAAACCTGGTCTGTACCTAGTTGGAACCAGCAGCTCATCTGACTGGGTCTTCCCCTGCAGGTGAGTAGTATGAGATCATCAGCAATCCCCATCGCTGTAACACTATCTTGAATATATTGCAGTGAGAACCCCAATTTGAGGTGATTCCAGGTTATACCAGATACCAGCGTGGCTCTTGGGCAGGACCGAGGAGCTGTGGAGAAGGCTAAAAGTATCTTTGGTCCCCAGATCTCCAGTCCTGTCCTAGATGCAGCAAGAAAAAGAAATTCTTTTATCATTGGAGCATCTGCTTTATGCTCTTCTGCATTTAGCCCAGTCCCTCCAGTCCTCCTGAGGGAAGCTGAGGCAGAGGGCTGCATACATTAGGGCTGGGAAGAGCAGTACACAGCAAGATAATTAATCAGAGTTTGTGCGAAGGGGAGCTAGGAAAGGGTTTTGAGACAAAACCAGTGAACCCCAGCGTGATCTCTGTTCTCCACGTGGTCTCAGTTCTCTAGGGCTTTTTCTAAAATCACTAGCATGTAGGCCAGCTCGTGTGAGCCCCAGCAGGGGTTTTTGCAGTGCTTGGAGAGCTGAAACTCCATTTCAAATATGCAATTGAACAGCTATCAGAGGGTAATGATGTTTAGTCACTACCAATTGGGACTGGATTTTAATTGATGACCCAGAGGTGAAAGTCTTTATATTCCATTACCTGCTATTGCCAGTGTTTTTCTTCTGTAATCCTCTATGCTATAATGCAAATACTTTGAGAAGTGGAAATTAAAGTGGGACTGAAGATATGCAGCTGTTTTGGGGTGAGAAAAGATATGTTTGCTCCCTGGTTACCTATCTCTATTTAGGACCCTAGAGGGACTCCTTAGTACAATAATGAATTCTGTTTACTGTTAAAATGGAACCAAAATATAGTTTATTGAAACATTTTTTTTAATATATATATTTTTTTGAACAGCATATTGTTGGTTGCAAATCTCCATAGAATTTTGCTTCTATCTTTACTTTTTCCCCCATTTCCGAGAGGAAGAACTCCCTGTTATTCCAAGCAAAACTCATTTTGATTGTTAAATCAAACTCTGAAATCTCCCTCAGGCAGTTCTGGGAGAGGCCAGAAACTGTGATTTACTGTAGGTTATGCAGCTCCTAGCACCTGACTGCACAGAGCCTTGTAGGACTTACCTCAGGATAGAAGCCGGGCAAAAATTATAATGTGATCCAATGGCAACTCATAAGAATTTCTCTCAGAGGTCCTAGAACTTCCTTCTAATGGTAGTTTTTCTGTCTCAGACCTCCCTCAGCATTGGAGTTTCTTGTTAGGCTAATAAGGTTGATTTTTCTCTTGAAAATGTGGGACATAAAAATGGAATACCAGCTTTAGTATCTATTTGGACATATTCTGTACGGTCTGTGTTTTGAAAGATTTCTATAGCAGTGAAGATGTAAGATCAATGCAACATTTACCAGTACCACTGGCTGATATCCATTGAATTTAGCCTGTTCTTTACAGGGAAACAATGCATGTTGTTCCTTCAGTATTTACGTTAGTAGTACTAACACAAATACCTCTTCTATGACTTCTAATTTCAAAAGGAGGTTATCACCTCAGTTTCTTCACCTGTAAACTGGGATTCGTGGTAAGTCAGAATGACATGCTCATGGTCATGTGGCATCCTTGTGAGAGAAACAGGAATAATCTCCTGTTTCTTGTTTATCGAGCTACAGAGTGCTTTTGAGACTCTTCTCTGTCCAAGTATTATGCATCTCTTTTTGTGTGGTGCCAAAGCTCTTGGCACACAGTGGTCTTCTCAGTCACAGTCTTCACATGCTGATATTTCAGAGGTATTGTTGTAGGAACTGTGGTGAACTTGTCTAGAAGAAAATGTTGATGCAAGGAATTACTTGTTTTATTTTCCTTCCTGCTCTTTGCTGGTAAGAAATTGGCCTTGCCCATGAGTCTGAAGGTTTTTGGTGTTGAAATGCATGGAAGAGCTGCAATACAAATATCTTGTGATTTGGGTCAATAACTTTGCATTAATATTTGCCGTTAGTAATAAGTGGGTAGAGCCTCATGGGAAAACTGCAAAAATGGAAATGTCTCCTTGTAGACATGTGTTCATGAAACCAGGGTCTGCAGCTGACAGAGCAATTGGAGAGGTGTCTTTAAGCTTTACTGTTGGAGCCCTGAAACTCTATGCGACTTTTGAAATCCATGGTGTGGCAGGGAGGAGGGGGAACTTGGGTCCCAAACTTCCCATGAATCTCAGAAATGTTGCGAATTTCTTATTCAACCATTTTATTTAAGCCAGAAAAGATGCAAGCGTGGTTCTTTAGATACAGTTGAGAAGAATCCTCATTCAAGCTGGAAGGTAGCCCTTTACTTAACCCCAGGAACAGTAAACTGCTTAATTTCCCCTACAAAGAACTAATTACAGATCTGCATTTTAAGTTCTTTCCCTATAGTCTAACGGGACTCAAAAAAAACATGGGTTTGAGCATGTAGCTTTGAAATTAACTAAGCAATGTAATAGCATTAAAAAATAACCCTGGGAAACCTTTATCTCTGATTTTATTTTATATTGTTATAGAGCTCATGCTTCAGTGATTTCCTTTCATCTAGTCATTGGGCTGAAGAAATAACACAGAAAAGGAAACCTCTTGAGTACCTGATGTGGATGGTAAATGGTCATTTCAGGGACCATGCACTATGGGCCTCAAACTGAGAGTTTAATTTAATTGGTTGAAATTAAAAAAAACCATTCATGCCTCATGAAATTATAACCTTTACCCCTTATGTGTCAGCTACATCTGACACTAGCCTTGTTGTTTGGAGATGAAATCCCTCCCCTATTTAAATGGAAGCTCCTATGGGACCTGCATAAGCCTTGCAAACAGAAGAGGCAAGTGGCTCTGATCCCTAGATCACTGCTCCAACCGTGGTTAACATCAGCACCATTCTTTTATAACTTTGCGTGTCTGCTTTTATCTTTGCCACTGTGTTCATTTGAAAAATCAGGTTTGTGTGTTATCAGTATGCTCATATTTCTTTTAAAATTCGTATGTTTAAAAAATTGTCTTTGTGTTCTCACTGGGGGAAATGAAATACAAGGGACAGAGCTCCAGATTTGTGTGTTTCCTGTGGAGAAACTGGGAGCTGAGGTTCAATTTCTAGGTTGGCTGGTAATCTGTCTCATATCACTTGAACTCTCTACATGATTATGCATGTGTGTGTGTATGTTTTCTGCTGTGTTTTGCCTTTCTTGTTGCTTTAGATAACAAAGTACAAGAACATTTTTTTGTTTTCTGGATGTCTGCACAGCGCTGAGGATGAGGGCAGTGCAACCTTCTCTGGGGCTATTATCATAGTGCCAAATAAAAAGGATTTTTAATATCATACACCATGAGGTACAGATGGGATGTCTTTCATGTCTGAGGATGGAGAAGGCAGACAAGTTCTCAGTTTCCACTGACTTTCAGATGAACTTGGGGGCCACCAGCCTTTACATTCCTTTGGGGAATCTCACTGTTATAACTGTTCCTATTGTACTTATGTATGACATACTAGGTAGTGAGATAAAAGCCCTGCAAGCTTGTAGAGCTGACCTAGCCCTTTAATAGGAGATCTGCTTACAGAGATGCCTCAGCTCTGACCAATGTTTGCGTCACATCCCTGCTGAATTCCTGGAGCCCTGCTTAGACGTCTTTATTCTGTGCGGTACTGGGTCCTCAGCTGGTCCAGAAGCTGGGTTACCAGAGCAGTTTCAGTGGTGGCTTCTCCTTATACCGGAACCCTTCCCTGGAAGGGTATGAAGTGATGTGGGAGGCTCATTAAACAACATGGCCCATTTCTTCTTAGTCTTTTGCTGTCAGGACACATCAACTGGTTTCAGTTTTGTGTATAATATAAACATGTATCTGATAGATATATATATCATTGAGTTCTGGTTAACGTTAACAAAGGTTTTAAGTGTAGTAAAAAGTTAAGTAAATGTTCGTGGAAATGATTTGGGATCTGGTACACCTTTTATATATGAAGATTCAGATCATTTATACCAGAGAAGAGATGAATAAGAAAAGACTAGGGAAAAGTATATAATACATAGGGGAAATGTTCTGGGAACATTTTATTCTCATAACATGAGAATAAGGTGATGTTCAATGAAAAGAAATTTAGTTCTCACATAACCAGTAAAGAAAGTTCCCGCAAGGCAGTTATTTTTTTGGAGCTCATTGCTACTGGATGTCATTGACAGCAAATTAGAAAGGTTCACAAAACACTGAGCATTTAAATAGACAAAAAGAGTGCTTCAAAGATTAATAATATATTGTCTTAAAAGAGGCCTTTGCAAAGGGATGTAACTTTGATGCTGTGGCAGATTACCCTCTTCTGCCTGGCTGCATCTTTTTCTGAAGCAGTAGGACTCAAAGAAAAGGCTCTTCGTGGTCCCAGAAGGAGTTGTACTCTCCATTTTGTCTAGCAAGGCAGAAGCTGTTCAGATCCCAGATATTCCACCTTTCTGTCAAGATAGCACCAAGTTCATAAAACCCTGATTAGATGCCCAAGTAGTCTCTCTCTCTCTCTCTCTCTCTCTTTTTTTTTTTTTCCATGCACTGTGGTGCTCCTTATCCTTCAGGTATTTCCTGAATAAGAAGCACAAATTTGGTGAAATTCTGAAAGTATCTGATGCAACATGACTTTTTTGAATGTTGAATTCAGGTTAGAACTACTTTGTATCAGCCTGACATAACATGTACTACTGACCTCATACATTTATTATTCAAACCCTGTCTGTGTGCTTCCCTTCGAAAAAGCCAGGAGATGCAGCAGATCTGCCCCAAAGATCTTGCCAACTCAGGGCTGGGCTCTGATACCTCAGGAGAGCAGCAGTGTCACTCTAAGGAGCCCTATTTTTCAATGCAACTACTGCTCTGCAGCTGGGAAGGATCAAAATCTGGTTTTAGATGGATGCTAAGCCTACCGAAGCTATGTGTGCAAGAGAGTCTCTGGCCAAAATGTTAATTTGCTAGTTGTGGGAATATGGGGACAGCCTGTCATTAGTGCTGAAGATGCGCAGTTGTTACGGAAAGGGAAGGAAAAATCCACGAGGCAAACATGCCTGCTTTCACCTCCTCACTGTAGCTCACCAGTGAACCCTGTGGGGGTTTGCTTTCCAGGGACTTGGGATTAAGCCCAGCTCTTCTACATGGACTAACTCAACCAAAGGGCAGAGTGTGTGTGTCTGTATCTTCTTGGAGGCTGATGTACATAGGTGCAAGTCTTGTTAATGGCAAGCAACATAAACAAGCAGGTTTTAATCTCTGGAAAGGGAGTATGCCTCAGAGCAAGGAAACAAATGGGCCTCATTGACCAACAGTCAGTCAACAGATTTTCTCTGAAAATTGAGGAAATGCCCCCCCCCAGCTCTGTTTCCAAACGAAGAGCACTAAACAACCTCCTCCCCTGTGTGAGCCCTTATAATGATAACGGACTAAACCACTGTGCTGGAACATTTGGAGTTGTGGGGCTTTCGGCTCCTCCAGGGAGTGGGGCATTGCTATCTACAGATTGAATCAATCTGCCTCGGAAGCGTGATGGCGAAAGAGCCCGTACACGATAACAAAGCGACACATCGAGGGAAGAGCCTTTACTTCTTTGAGTATAGATAAGACGGCTTTTTAAAAAGCGAGCAGGCACCGAGCAACTGTAGCCTCACCCAGTAGCAGTTTTAATCCTCTTGCTTGAGATTGGTAGAAGATTTGGCAGGTAGGAGGATGGGGTAAGTCTCTTCTTGTTATCTGAGAGGAGGACAATGCTATTACAAGTAAGGCAGCAAGAGAATTCTTGCCTGATAATAGAGTTAAGGGGAGCTAAAGGATAAACTCTTTTTTTTTTTTTTTTTTTTTTTTCCATACTGGGGGGAGTAATAAAATTGTCTGGGGCTAACTTTAGTGAAACTTGTTATTTTGTCCCCGATTTGCTTGTCATCGGGTCTCCTGTGCACAGCAAAGGGCATTGCTATGTTAACCCAATTGTGTTCACATGGATGCTGTGCAGGGTGGCAGATGCTTGGCCAGTTTTGTTTGCTTCAAGGCACCACTCTCATTTGCTCCCTTTCTAGAAGGAAAGGCTGTTGAGCAGCAATTTATTCTTAAGAAGCTGATTTTTTGTGATTTTTGTTTAGAGGTCCAAACTTTAGCACCTTTGGAGGTTGTGGTACAGTCTGTTGGAGTTATGTCCGTTTAATGAAAACCACTTCATGTGTAGAGATGCCACGTTTGTGCTGTGGATCTCTACCACGTATGCTAAAGGAGATCTTGGAGACAGCTTTGTGAGGGATTTCCACAGCCACTGATCCCAGCCACCAGAGGGAAACACAACCATATGCAGTAGGCCGGTCTGTCATGTGCACCTTCTCCATGTGTGCAAAGTCCTGTTGGAGAGCTGAGATAGCCCGGGGCATCCCAGTGGTACCTCAGGTACAACCCAGGGCTTGCATTTCATGAAGTCCTAGCCAGCTAGCATGGAGGAGGCCCTCATCTTTCCTTTTGTAGCACTACGGGAAGGATGTGATCATGGCTCTGCTAGGTGTGCATAAAAAGCGTGTTCAGCATGCACTGGAATAGCCCCAGGTGTGGTGTCTGTAGTGCTTATTTTGTCCCTTGTAATTGTTTGGCTATACCATCTCTGGTCAGAACAGGAATGGTGTAACACCAAAAATTGGTGTTGCTGTAAACACCTTGAGAAGGACATTAGCAACGCTGTCACACAAAGCTTCACCTTCTGCCTTCCATTTTATAATAGTTTCAGTTGTCAAGAAGGCAATAGTTTCAGTAACCAAAGAAACACATTCTTGCTCTAAAGAAACTGTCTTTCATCTTTATAACCATCTCTGCCCATGCTGGGCAGCCATACAAATCCCGTGTGAGACATCAATGAGCTTGAGAGCTTATTTGGCCTCCTGGCTTTGTGCATTTGTGCTGGTAGGAAGCCAGCGTGCACCTCTGCTGCAGGCCTTACCTCTGCCTGGGCTGGGGGCATGGTAGGCTGCTGGACATGCAGTTAGTGAGGGGCTGGCAACGGAGGTGTAAGGTTCCCTGGCAATCAGGCTGATGGGAGGCTGAGGATCAGGGGATGCCGGTGCTTCCCTGAGCTGGTGGTGGTGTGCAGGGAAGGGGAGGAGACCCTTCTGCAGCCCAGAGGCCTGGGCACTGAGCTGCAGCCACCAGCTTCAGGTGCAAACCCCATCCACATCCCCTTCCTGCGAGGGACGTCCGCATTAAAGCTGGTAACGCAGGTGGTGTCCGCACACTGGCTGCTACGGGTATGAAGCAAATACCCTCCAAAAATGGACGAACATGGGAACAAGCACAGGTTTTATCGTGTAGCGCCAAGGCTGGGCGGGCAAGGGTTGCCGTCATCCTAAAACTCTGCAAAATATCACCCCAGAGAGGGAAGGGGCTGCGCGTCGCGCTGCGTGAGCCAGCCGCAGGGGCACTGCCCGTTCAGGCGGGTGCCTTCAGGAGCGCGACAAAACGGGGCTGCGCGACGAGCACGAGTCCTGCAGCCATTGCCGCTTTTAACGCGGTTTCAGCAAAATGCCCTGCTCCAGCCCAGAGCCCCTCTGCTCCCCCGCAGCCCTACTCTCGCTGCCTCCCCCTACACACAACTATTTAATTTTGCTCTGGCATGAAATAATAGAGTGCTGTGTATCTATTACAGATGTAAAGAGATTTAGGCTGCCACAGGTTTCAGTAGCACATTCAAAGCCCTAACAAAGCTGGGTATAATAGACTCTCCCTGCCATTATCCATTCAGCAAGTGTAATAAATGACTCGGCCGCAGCCTGCCATATACCACCCGGCCCAGATAACAGCTGAAAGGAGAAAATTAAATTTTGCTTTTGTTGAAACATTATGATTTATGTATTTGTAATATAGGCTGCGGTGGGCAATTGAAAAAAAAAAAAAAGATTGCTGAATATACTTCAGGGTTACTGATTGTACCAGAGGCCACTTAGAGTGCTAGAAATGCTGTTCTTCTCTCTGTGTTGCTTAATAATAATAAAATCATACAAATTCCCATTAACGTTTTCACTCATTTTGATTTTATTTACATATTTATTTATTTAATTTCTTTTACTTCCAAGTCTCAGGCTTTGGCCATTTACTCTCAGCCTCCTGAAAAATAACAGAATGATGTTTTATGGAGACAAGGCGTGAAGTACCTAAGCATGTAAAAATGATGGATGTAGGTCAAAAAATCTATATATCATTTTTAGTATTTTTATAATAATTTTCTTTAAATGGGGTGGTTCCCCCCTTCCCCTCCGCCTCTTCTCCACTGCTGTCTTTAGACTTGATGACAAGATATTCTGATATCCTCATCCTTGCAATATCTAGACCTATAAAAATAATTAACTTCTCCCACCTTAGAAATATAGAGACAGAAACAGGAGTGCTTCACCCTGTAATTTATAATATTGCAGCACCGTCCCTTAATGTTGTAATCAGGCCTGCAAAGTCTTATCATGTTGTAGAATATAATGAACTTACTTATTCATTTCAACATCACATTTCATCTTAGTTGTTCTCCACATTACTTGCTTGTCCCTCCCCTTTTCTGGAACACTGGAAAGAACATAGAAGTTTTCTCCTTTTCTTTTGCTTTTTCTTAATCTGCTGTAGCTCTGGGGTTGAGCTGAGTCAACAGGCACATCAAGGAGGATGGAGGCTTGTTTGTCTTAGTTCCCTAGGAATTTAAACATGTGTAGCTTTTTATATTTGTGTGTGTGTATGTGTTTAATTTATTAAACCTATTTACGTGGCTTATACAAATATGCTTGAACCCAGCAAAATCAATTTTTTGGAAAAGGACTTGACTGCATGAGAGGGGACAGCTGTGGGACTGGAACCAGGGGATGCTCTGCCTCTGCGCAACTCCTTCTTGCTGTAAGCGTGTGTGTCCCAAATGTTGCCACCTAAAGCAGAGTCTGTCAGAAGTTTTGATCCCTAAATGGGATTGTTCTGCCTTCGTTTTGGCGGCCAGTGGGAATTTCTTTTTGCTGACCTCAAGCCAGCCCATATTCAATGTGGGGCTCATCCCGTAATGGCTCATCCAATAGTGTTGATTTTGACTTTTTCTGAGGAAAATACTCTCTTCTGCCTCATTCTAGAAAAAAAATATGGTATTTTTTCTTCCCCCTACCAAACTCTCCATTCACAGCTGCAAAAAGTCAATTAGTCCCATGGCATGTCCTACGCTTGCCCAAAATCCGACTGCCTTACTGGCTGCTCCCACTGGAGCACCCTAGCAGAAATGCTCTACAGCACCATGCAATCCAGAGTACCCTAGAAGCTTTAGGCAACCTGAAAAGGAGGCTCTACCTGCTCTCCAGCATCAGCTGTTTCATTCTGGTTATGGCCTGGGCAGGTCGGTGTCATCGGTAAGAGACAGCTCTAGCCTCCCTGTATGATGTGGCAGGGGCCTGATCCTGACTCCTCTTGTCCTCTTCACTGTGCAGGAGCAATGACTTTGCAGGAGCAAGGACACGTTGTGAGCCATGGCCGTAGCTCTTCTGTAGCCTTTGCTATCCACATCTCTTGCACTTCGATGCTTCAGAGCCTGGCAAAGGTCTCTAGCATGAGGTCTGGCAAATTTTTTGGTAGTGCATATTCTGAACTGTTAAAACCCACCAGCAGAAATGTATTGTGGTCTCACTGTATTTAAATTTTTAAAAATCCTGGGTGCTTGGGGTTGACTCTAAATAACTCGTGTGATTTTTAGACTCACTGAGCCCCAGGCTGCCGGTAGCATATGTTCTGGAAGTTCAGGTGTGCCGGGGGTGTTTTACAGCCAGCTCATCTCTTGATCAGGTATTCTGCTAATGCACACTGACAGATATTTTGTGAAGCAACATTCCGTCTATTTATTGACCCCCTGCCCTCAAATACATACATACAGCAGAGCACTCCAGCTAATATTTAATGCTGAAACATTTGTAAGTACTGTATATCCTATGATCTATTGGACTAATGAAAAAGAAGGTTTATCACTGCAGTCCAGTGTAAATCTGCGGATAACCTTACTGTACAGTCAATTTATTCCTTTAACAGGTTTATTCCTTTATCAGGTGTTTGTAGAAGGTTTCACCATAAGTACAGCAGAGACATAATTTGCTGTGGGGCAGATTTATTTGTTTCACAGGGTTATTATTTTAACAGTCTGATAATCACTATGAGTATGTTTCACCATTTGGTATTTCTGTGTGTATATGTGAATGTGTGTTTATTCATTCCCTGAACAGGTTCATTTCCTTATCAGCTATTCATTTTAAAGAGTTTTATTACATATGCAGAGTGTGTAGGGTACTAGAGTGCAGTAATTTTATTAAGAGATTTATTTAGTGTCAGATATTCATTTAACTGGGGTTCACTGTAACACAATCATATGCTTTCACCTGGCCAATTTTCTTTGTATCTTGCTGTTTGTTATAAACAACGCTTCCCCTGCACTGCTGCCTCCAATTCCTTTTTTATTTAACTTTTTTTTTTTTTTAACTTTTTATAGGGAATTCCCCCACTCTCTGACCTCTTTCATTTATTTTATTCATCCTCATTTCTTTTTGTCTCAGTCTCAGGGGAAGGGATTTTTGTTTGTTGGCTCATATGAAGTGTTTTTTAAAATGAAGAGTCTAAAAGATTCTTCTAAGAGGTGGAGGTTTCAGAAATGTCTCTCGAATGCCGCTTGGGAATTGCTCAGGTCCTTGCACGCAGTCAGTGACTGCCATGAGAAAAGCAGAAGGAGGAAGATGATCGCAAAACAATGCTCTGGTTTACTCAGAAACAGTTTGGCTTCAGTGTTGTGCTGTGATTTGTTACCTTGTGTGAATATCAATTCCAGAAAAGATGGGGAAAGAAACTGTTCATGAACTGTAGGTGAGGTCTGCATTTAACTTAGCATAAAATGAAGCTCTATAATAGGGGAAGAAATCCAGCTGCATCACTGAGTCTCATGCTGGGGCAAAATGCAGTCTTATTCTAATCTTCCTGATGTCCAGGCTAGTTTCGGACTGATTTGGTAGGAGACAGGCTTGGTGTCTAAGCTGTGGTTTACCTTTCTGGTCCTGCAGCTGTCCCTAGAAAAGAGCTGCATTAAAAAGCTGTGAGTCCTCACTGCTCCGAAACGTCTCGAGGTCATGGAGGGGACAGAAGGTGACACCACACTTCGCACTGCATGTGCACGGACCAAGTAGGATCTTTACTTTGAATTGCTTTGATGTGAGAGAAAGGTGCTCTGTAACATTGTGTTTTTCTGGTCCGGGAATCAGTGGAAATGTTCGAGCTCAGCACATGGGTCAGCCTTCTTACTGCAGTGGGGTATTACAGTAACTGGCCAGCACTATAAACTGTACTGGAGGGTTCTGCATAACAGTGTATCTGTCTTCTGAATGCTTAGCTGTTTGATTTCTGGTAGAATGGATCATGATCCTCAACTGGATTAAAAAATGCAAAAACATTTTGGTCAGCAGCTGAGTCAGTGAGATAATGTTCAATGTCAAGTTTTCTGAGGACAATATAAGATCCTGAGCAATTAAATAAATCATACAGATGCCTAGATGTAGACACATGAGCCTACATTTAATTTCTATTGGAGATAAGAACTTTTGAGAACTTTCGAGCATCTCCACAGTTATATTGAGGTTAACAGTGACCGTGGGTCCTTTATTTATATATTTTCTTGATGGAAACTGTACATTTTATTTAGAACTCAGCAGTCGATGCCTTTCAGATCTTAGATCACAGTTACATCTATTTTTAAATGTTTAGCTGTAACTGTCTTCTAAGTATTTATGTTGATCACAGTATGCAAACTGATTTTTAATTCCCTGGAACATTTTAGCATTTGTCTTGACTCCTAACTTCTTTGCCGCATATATTTTCCCACCTTGCTCACCCCTTAGCCAGGGTGTTGTCCAAGCCAACTTTTCCTTGAAATGCCTTGAAACTTTTTCAAATAGAGAGCAGACTACTGAACATTGCAGTATTTCATTCTAATAGAAGAGCAATATAACCTGAACTGGCTTATCAATACAAGATCAAAACTATTGATGAAGACACAAAAGTAAATCAACATCTGTCTATAAACAGCATAGTCCGTTTACCAGATGCAATTAATACAACTTAAACATTCAGCCAGAGCATCTTTTGGCATTGTCTTCTGCTTCTGCTTTTTTCTTTACATTCCAATGTCCAGCAGCTTAGATGGAATGGCAAAATAACCTGCTAAAATCCATTGGCAATAGCAGCATTCATATCCCAGGTAGTTAGAGCAAGGAGTAAGTGTTAGGGCTGATTAAAGAACTCCTTTTCACACAAGTTTTTTGAAGTCTTTTCTGTTTGGAGCTGGAAGAAATCACAGTTCTTCAGACATTTTTGTAAAACAGAACTGTGTTAAAATACCAGATCTGCACTGAAAAGAACGGAGTTTTGTTTTGTTTCATCTCTAAGGCGTTCAGAGAATCCATCCTGAATCTGTGAAACCTTTCTCTTGATAATATCCTTGAAATCAATATTTAACTGCAAAGCATCTTCACTCTGACAAAAATGCCTTTTCAAAAGAACGAATATTTAATTGAAAATGTTCTTAACAGCTCTAGTCTGAATGAAACTACCCATCAGTTTACTCTTCACTGACTCATTAGTATGGTATTAAATTTATGACTACAATGAAAAAAAAATCAGCTATGGGTAATTGAACCCCTATTGTAAAGAACCGTGTTAAAATGTACTTAGTTATGCTCAAAGCTAATGTTATTTGTTAAATCTCCTAAGAGGGAATTAGCAGTTGAAGTTTTGTTTTCATAGCGTTATTTATAATTATTCTTGATGCTTTCATGAAGCATCTTTGACTCACTATAGCTTTCCAGGGAGAGTCTGTGCGACAAGATTGCTCCGGATTGGGTAAATGGCACCATTAAGGAAGAGCAGGGAAGGTGAGAAATGGGCCAAGGGGCAGGTGTAATGTGGGGTGATGGACCCAGAGCCAAGGTTTCCCCAGGATATGTTTGCTGGCTGTAGTGGGATTGTGATTTTCTTCTAAGTGTAAAAGACCCAGCCCAAAGACATTGTGGATCCAGCTGCTGAGTTCAGTCTGTAGCTCAAGCTGCAGAAATTTGTGATTTTTATTCTAGGTTATGTCAGCCCACACAGAAGTCTTCATAAAGTGAGTGTTTTCTGTAACTGAAGTCAAAGGAGAAGCCCCCCACTATGGGGCATGATGTACCTCATCTTACCTGATCCTGGGAATTAAATAGCCATGAGTTTATCCAAAGTTTAGTGAAAGTTGCCTAGAAACCCCTGGTTCTGTGGGAACAAATCAAGCATCCATGGCCAAACCCTTACATTCATATCCAGCATGGAACCTCTGCTTCAGCTGCAGGCATGGAAAAGGGTAACCCGTTGCTGCTTCTGCTCTTCACATGCGAACTGAAGCAAAGCCTATTAATGTTGGCTGTGAAGAAGCATTCGTTTTACCCCAGCAGATATGTCCCGATTTACAGCTAGCTGCCACAGCTGCCCCTGCTCTAGGTTTAATGACACCAGAATATAACTGCCTGCTGCGCATTGGCCCCCCTTCAAGTAGAGACCAGAAAATGTTGAGGTTAAGGGAGAAGAGCTCCAAACATTGGCAAACCTGAAAACTCAGTATAAAAATTCCACTTTGGAAAATGCAAGGTTTTTGCTCAGGTTGCATTTTCACACTGCAAATATATGACATTGCAATGGTCCATTGGATTCTTTATCCTTATTCGGAAGACAAATAGATGTGTGTGTGTGAATGCATATATGTTTGAGGGAAATGATTACTAGGATTTTTTTTTTCTTCCAGCCCAAGCACTATTACATTGCAGATCAGAAAGACCTTTATGGTAGCCTTGGCTATTTTATTACCAGTGAAAGATTGCTCCAGACTGCACCTAGTTCAAAATCGTTTTTGCAATACCAAGCAGTGGTCCTTGCACAACTTCCCCTCACCGATTATTCAGGTGTATCTTCCCTGAGAATTCTGGGAAGAGATAAGCAATGAGATTAAGACCATGCTTGTTTTCAGACTGTGATATTTAGGTTTTATATTAATGCGAGCGTGAGTACATGTTTTTTTCAAGAGATGGCCTCAGCTATGTGAGGTTCTGGGTGCCTTCAGCTTCCTTGATACTGAGAATCAAGCCTTTGCATGAGTTCTGTTAAACTTCACTCTGGTAGTGTCCTCTTTGAATATCTACAGTGAAAACAAGGGATTTATAGATTTTTAAAAGAAAATGAGAGCATCTTGATTTCTGAAGTTCTCAAAATGTTTGATGTAATGAAAAAAGCTGAAAAGAGCCTAAAAGTAGCTAATTTATTAATATTATTTTTATACATGTAACATATTTTATTATATACAATTGCACATATTAAATGCAATTGTTGTACATGTAGTCAGAGATCAGGCCCACTCAGAGAGAGTCTGCCTGGCTGTAAGAGTCTGCTAGAATTATAATTTGTGCTTGCTACAAGCCTGAGAATGGCTCAGAGCAGAATCTTTTGTTGAATGAAAGGCTGCTTCAATATTAAGTCTGTTTCAACGGCTGAATCAAGCTACAGCTTTGTAATTCCTTGTGATTTACAGTATCAGTTTAAAACTGAAATGTTATTTGATCAGATTTGAGGATGTTAACTTCCACCTTCTATAGCACTTTATCTGCATCTGAGCATGTCCTGCTGAATAACAATTCACTAAAGAATCTGTATCAACCTGAAGTCATTTAAAAAGAAGAATTATGCAAATGATCTCTCTTTATTTGGCTGTGCAGTAAGAGATCTTTCAAAGAAAAGAATAAGATGTAATTTCAACACACTTAGAAGTGGTGCTTCCAGGGGAAAAGGAAATCTTTGAAGAAGCAATTTGTAGGCAGAGGTATTGTGCTAGAATGTGTAAATTGATGATTATTTACTAGTGAGCCTGTGAAGGAGAGAGACACATGCCACCTTTTATCAATGGATGGCTGCTGCTCAAGAAACAGAAATCATGATGTTCTTACAGTGTCTATTTTCACTTTCATTGCTTGCCAATGCTGTAATGCTGATTTCTCCATTTAAATTGCAAAACTAGAAGAAATCATTTAATGTGGCAGGTTCCTGCGCCGCAGAAGCTTGCATGACTGGGGTGGCATTGCTCTGTAATATACATTATATTTTTGAATGTCTCCCCAGATTATGAAGTATTGTCAGCAAAGCCCGCTGTTTGCACCCAACTGAAGGCTGGAAAGAGTTTTTAAGATCTGCACAGAGGGGAAAATTAGGTCTTTGCACTTCTTCATAGGAAGGAGCTCTGCTGACCTCCTTATGTTTGAGGAGATGTTCCAGTACTGGACTGCAGTCACGTTCTCCTTTGCTCGTCTTGCATCTGCCTTTGCCTGTGTCCGGTGGCAGAGCAGAGGCAGAGCCGGGGGCTTGAATTCCCACAGGTGAAAGAAGGCATTGAACCTGTATTGTGCCTTGTGGACACATTTCTTGTAGCTCTGGATGAGGCTGGAGGTTAGATGTTTCTCCTCTTCGATGCATTTCATACCGGCTGGCTTTTGGTTGCTTCCTTTGGTTAGCTGGGGGCTTTGTTGTCTCACCTGCCTGCTGTGCTGTGGTCTTTGCATGGGCTGTGGATGTGCTGAACTGTGAGATCCGAACCAGAGGAATTGCAGACTCTGATAGGATGTGCTTTGAAAAGCCCTGGATGCAAAGCTTTGCCTGTTCCCAGATGTCTTAGAGGAGACATTTCCAGAGGAAAGAAGCTGCTGGGAGAACAGCAAATGCAAAGTGTTGAACCAAATACATAACCTATATATATATATCAAATCAGCTATACCCTTAGTATAAAGTGGAACAAGAAGGAGCTAAACAGTGTGGTTGAAAGGAAAACACTCTCTTGAACATGTAGGAGTGAAATCACCTGTTTATTGGTCTTGCAGAGGTTCTCTCTCTGGATGCTGGATCTCAGGAGATAACTGGCAGTGGCCCAGACACTACTCTTGAACATGAAATGGGCATGTGGGCACAGTGGCCATAGAAAGGTCACTTATAAACATCAGGAAGTTGCCAGTGGCCAGGAACAAGCCCTTCCCGCTGGCTGCATCTAGGTTATGGAAGCAAAAAATGGTGCTCTTCAATTCACAGCTCTGGCCTCCCCAGGATGCCAAGCCTGAAGGGGAGTTAGGTGGTACAGGAGAGCTCCCCGCAGAGAAAAAAAGTTCACTCTGAAAATTATTAAAGATTTTTAGGGAAAGGAATGAAGTCTTTCTCTTGTCCCTCATGCTACTTGCCAGCTCAACATGTGATTGCACACTGAGAGCTCAGACATTTGTGTGCATCAGGTGGGCTGTACAAGCCATCCTCCTTTTGGACCTGTAACACCAAAACAACTGTCCAGGCAATGTTAATGCACGAGACTCCTGATGTCCCTCACAACAGACAGTACAAATGTGATGAGAAGCCTTTGAAACCTTTCCTTTTCTTATCCTGGGAGGACAAGAACATGTTGCAAGAATCAATAAATCAACATACTTCAACACTTCTTGATATATTTTTTCTTTAAGGGCCTATTAGACTTTTTCTGGATTTGCCCTGAAAATCTAACTAAAACACAAGATCCAGATTATCACCAGAGAAAGAAACCTTTTCTGCTATTTTATCTATGAGAAAAATGCTTTCTTCGTGCCAGTCCTCTGATGTACGCATTGCTGTAGATACGCCACTGTTTAAAGAATGGTCTGTTTACTGTTTGGATAGCTTCAAAGAGTAAGTTTTTTTTCCCCCTGGAACAATGCTCTTCCTTAGCAAGATAAGTAGAAAGTGCTTAATAGTGCCTCTCTCTTTCACTCTCAAGATTTCTCTTTCTCCTTTTGTCTTTTATCTCTGCCTACTCATATGTATTTTAAAGGGGACCTGATATGCTGGTGTCATACATTCACACCACTTTAACAAATGCTGCTGCTTCCATGTAATTAATGCAAAGATGCTGATACCATTAGGCCAGGTGGACTGAATGCTATCTCAGCTATCTCATTCCTGCGAATGCCCCCAGCACATACTCTTTCTTCCTGAAGGCAGGGAAGGGATATGAACCATCCCTGTGCTTTTGTCCTACTGGAACCTGACTTCATGCAGGGCACAAGATGAAGAAGCTGAAGGAGGGCAAAGGATTGAGGGTTTTGTCCTGGGCTGAGTGTGCTGGACTTGGCAGACTGGCAGGAGCACACCTACACTGGCCTTAAAGTACTGAGGTGCCCCAGCTCTCTGTGGGTCCTGGCATTGGCTTGAACATGCGTGCAGAGAAAAGCTGCACAGGTACAGTTGTAATGTTGCTGAGATTCCACTTGAAGATATATTAGTAGTACAGCATACCTGAGATGGCACTTACTGCAAATTGCCACCCCCCTCTCTAAAATGCTGCCTTGTAAAAGCAAAGGAGATGTTTCACGGTACAGCCTGGAAAAAGATGGGGGCACACAACTGCCTCTCACTTCAGGAGCTTGTTGAGAATCTCATCCTGGCACACATGGTGCCACTTCTGCTTCAGTGATGCCTGCCCATGTCCCTTGCCTGCTCTTCCTTCCCCTCTTCTGCACATATCACCTTCCCCCTCCGTTCCTGTCTGTGTTAGGCTCTGTGCTTTACGGGAAAGAGACTTGGTCTTTGGTCTCATGTCTTCAAGCTTGCAGCATCATAAAGGCAAATTTTTTGCTTTTCTTTATTCTGGTTTCAGCTGAATCAGTCATCCTTATCTTTGGGGCAGGACTGAGTCTTACCAGCTTCATGGACCAACTCTGGACCCTTTCCTGCACACTAATGTTGCATTTGCCATCTTCTCTTTTCTTGGCACCACCTTTGGTTTGAATAATAGACTATGTGCCACATGAGGTCACCCTGCAATTCCTTTTTTGAATTCCCTCTTGCATAAATTCAGTGAAGTCCTGGAATCATTTATCTTTTCATTTTAATAATTTACCAAAGCCTATAGCTCCTTGTGTTGTGGACACCACTGCAAAGAATTCATTTAATTCCTCTCCTCTGGACTTATCTTCTCTGAGTGCTTCTTTTCCATCTCACTCCTATACTGGCCCCACCATCTCCCTGGCAGGTTTCGTCCCTTTGACATAATGAAGATTTTACTACTAATGTTAGTGTCTTTAAGAAGGTGCTTTTCAAAACCATTTTTCACTTGTCTAAATACAGTTTTACTTTATCTTTTCAAAGCCATTTTTCACTTGTCTAAATATAGTTTTACTTTATCTTGCCAATTTTCACTATTTCCATTATTTGAAGATTACTTTCACTTTTTAAAGAACATATTGTTTTTAATGGTTTCTCTTCCGTTACTCTTTAAGCCTCCTAGCTTATTTTTGGTGCCTTTAAAGTCTTCCTTGTTACCAGTGCACATTTACATGAGCCTCCAGAGCTGCCTTTAAACGGTTAGTATGGTGCCAGGATTTTGCCTTCAGGTATTACAGAAACAAGTTGCCTGTACATTGATGGAATTATATATTCTATGGCAGACTTTTTGCTTTTGCTATCTGGATGCCATAGGCTAACCAAATCAATCTTAGAATGGCCAAATAATTCCAGAAAAAAAAAAACATGTCTACATAGAAAATGCAGAAAAGTTAAGATTTTCTTGCAGTGAGCTAATCTTTAGTAATAATTTTGTACCTCTGGAGTCATACTTGACCCATCAAGAGGAGACCAACTGTCTGTATGGCTCTGCTTGGTCTGGGCAAGTGACTGTATGAACACATGCAAATGTGACACTTCCTTCAGCTAGTTGTGACCCAGGATTTAGGTTCACAAGGTGTGCTAAAATCCAGAAGTAATTTAATACTAACCTTTCTGAGCTTTTCAATGAACTGAGAGAATGGATTTTGTGTGGAGTGACTTCCACTTCTCCAAGCTTTTTGGCATTGAGAGATGGCTTTGGGTTGGATCATGTCTGCAAAGACCTGGAAGAACTTGGCAAATCCTTGTGAACGTGTATGTTCCCTGGTGCAGATATTATAATGTGGCACCAGCTGAGCTGGGTATGTATTACACATCTTACTCACTATCAGTATAAAATACCCCCAAAATCATTGTCCTAAAGAAATTAAGTTATTTTGCTATTATTATTTCAATAAAGATAGGAAAATAAATGGAAAAACTACTGCCTAATGATTTAATATCAAAATATAACCAGCCTGAGATGATTTAATGTGTGTATAATGTTAGGGCATTTAAATCTAAATATATGTTAAATCTTCAAATACAAACATAAATTGTAGTATTTTAATGAAATTGTGGAATGCAGATTTTGTGAAATTTTCCAAGTTAAAATGTGCAGCATTTCCCTGCAAAATTTTGCTAATGATTGAAAAGATGCTTTTCTGTTAGTGCAACTCTCAGTTCTTTTCTTAAGTCCTGTATCCACAGTGACTGGTTCATTTAAAGTATTATCCTTCACATGAAGCCTAATATTGTCTCTGGTCTCTTCTAGTTAGTTTTTAATGCTTTTTTTTTTTTTTTTTTCCCCTATGGGCTGCAATTTCATTTTTATGTTGTTCTTTTTACAAGGTTTAATAGTGATGCTTTTTATTTGTTTGTTTGTTTGTTTGTTTTCTGGGAGCAAAATTCTTCTCTTTGATCAGCACTGTAGATCTATTAACAGCAGTGCAGAGCTCTATTGCAGATTTCACACTTCACGTGGACCCTTGTCATGGGGTTTTCTCTTGAAACAAACATAGAAGATACCTGGGGCCACACTGAGCTTAGTGGCAAACAGCTGAACTCATCACCTGTTAATGACACAACAACATTTCTTTGTACATGATTGGGCCCCAGACCATACCTGAGTACTCACTGGTGTGGAGAAGAGATTCATGTCCTTGTTCTTCTTTTCTTTCTGTCCTCTTCTGGTTCATCTGGATTTTTGTTTTTGTCTTTCTTTTTCTGTTTATTGTGATGTCTTCCTGTGTCTCCTCCTGCTTATCGTGTCTGTAAAGTGCCCCTCACCTGAAAGCAAGGATCTTGCCTGTCTTTTCTGTACGTCATCATCACTTGTTGATTCTCTTGGGAGGTGCAATACAAAACACGCTCATTCTGAAGTAGTCAGTTCACAATATTCTTCAGACTTAAAAATATAAAGTCCTTTTGTTTATGGACTGTAGTTTCAAAACTGATTCAGCTGTGAAGTGACTGTGAACAAGTGTCATGAAAATATTTGATTTAAGGGTAGCAACTTAGGCCTTGAAAGCATAAGGGAACTTTTGAACTAATTTCCATCCTTGCTGCCATTGCTTCATTTGCACCCAGCTAAGAGACAATCCAGAGAAATTGCTGTATTATGGGAATTTTACCGTCAGGTTTAATTAGAATATATTGAAAGATGTCATAATCAAATAAAACAATGTGAAAGCATCTGTTGTAGGCATTGGGCTGATTTCAGCTAATGTTGGAGGTCAAGGAACTGAAGAAAGGAAGCAATTCTCTGCAGTGCTGTAAATGTGACTGAACTATCCCACATGAGTTGTTTGGTTTGCAGTTCAGGCTAAAGTCTGATGGTTTCTTGCCCACATCTTCTGACGATCTCTTATTATTCCTGGCTGGAATGTCTACAAAATGTCTGCATATATATAGTACTAACAAGATAACATCATTATGCTTTATAGTTTTTTTATATATATATATTAGATGTTTTTAGGTGACTAACATTTGTTTTATCTTACAGATATGAAACTGCACATCTATAACTTGCTATTGTGTTGAATAGATTAGATATCAAGCAGGTATTGTAAATGAAGTGGGTTTTGATTATAACTGTATAAATGAATTGAATATCAAATAAAAGAACTCCAGGAATATTTCTCCAAAAGAAAGAAGATCGTGCATGTCTTATAAACATGATTTTTTCATTGTAGCTTAAATAACTAATCTAAATGCAACTTAAATATACTATTTTTTCATTAAACCAAATGAAAACGAAGCACACCAGAATGAATTGTTGATGTACCCCAAATTCAAGGTATTTATTTAAGACTTGCTGGCACAGAGATACATATTTCTGTGAATCTTTAGTGTGCTTCTGCGTATTGCCACTTGGCCAGGGTCTGAACTGCAGAACTGGCAGAACTGGAAGTGATGAGATGCACAATGAAATGTTACAGTTAAGTCCTCTAATGGGACCTCTAACGGGCTGCTATTATTTGTCTTAGCACTAGCTGGGAACCTTTGATCAAGGTACTTATGAATTAAGTTCATCAGGTTTTATTCTTTCCAGAAACGAAACATGAAGAGCAGAATGCTTGTGGGCGAAGGATCACACAGAGCTCTGGCAAAGGCTGATTCCTACCTAATTTTCTCCCCTTTCTTGACCAGTTCCTGTCAAGCTGTACTGGGGCAGGGTTTACTTTTCAGAAAAGGTAGATGCTTGTGCCATGACACTCAGCTTTTCACTTTGGGTGCATCTGCATGCATGCATGCACATATTTACACAGTTTACTAGGGGTAAATACTTTTTATTGCATAATGAAAGAAATGCTTATGGAAGCCTTATAATGTTTGATAACAGTATTCTGTTTAAACATCTTTAATTAACTGAATAAAAGAGAAACAAGGTGACGATGTCTCTTACTTTTGTCCAGTAGGAATGCAAATGAGTTGTAGGTCAGAAATACCATCTTGCTGTATTTTTTTCTATTGAAATCTGCTCAGTAGTCTGATATTTTAATGTAATAGATTAAAAGAATCTATTGTGGGTTCAGATTTTCTGTTAATTCTTATCTTTGTTATTGTTGATACCGAGCCAAAGTTCTCTCAGCTTTCATTTACTCCAGGTTTAAACTAAGAAACTTGCAAAGCATTTTGGGCAGCTCCTGGAAAGTCATAAGCCAGAAAAGTGCCTTTAAGTTGAGAGAAAATGGTGAGTGGGGGGGTGGGTGCATGCACGTGCACTTGTGTGACTGCACAAGGACAGGGAGGCTTGCAGGTGAGGAGCTTGTCCCCATAAACCGCAAAGAGAAGAGCATGGGGAAGAAGGAGGAGTTTTGGGTGCACTTGGTGACTTCCAGACTGGGATGATCTTACTTTCTTATTGCTCCATCTTTGTTTCATGGAAAACTGCAGGAACATTAGTAGGCTTGCTCTGAATGATCTAAGGAATGATGGCAAAATCTCTTTACATGTAGATTTACCTTATATCTGTTGTTTTAGTCCCAACAGACTAAAAATGAATGCCCATTCTTTCTGACTGAGTAAATCACATCGCCTCTTGAAGTCATGCATGTCTGCATGATGCCACTCATTCTTCACCACATGTGAGGACCTACTGCCCGTTCAGTTAGGGATAGGAACCTTGGTGCATTGGCTTGTTTCATGTGCAGGATAAGCATTACTATCCTAGGAAACTCCTAACTTTTTCTCAATTACCATCAGAATAGTTCACGCTGTCTTCCTATTCATCCTGTTTCCTGGAAGCAAGCTGTGATTAGGCAGAAATGGGTTGTGCACTCTCAGCTAGTGTGGTAGCCAGAAGCAGGCTGTAGCAAACGGAGCAAAGTATTTGGCTTGCAGAGCACTTGCCAGCTCCCCTTGGCAAGGAGAGGAGCTGGGCATGATATGTGCACTGGGGGAGTTGTCTCCACCAGCCATCAGCTGAACATCTCTGCAAAGCATCAGACTTCATTCTCCTTTCTGGGTCTCACAGAAGCCATGGTGAGACACTGGGGCATGTATTAAAGGGTGTGCATTATCTTCTGCTGACTTGCCCCAGGAAATGTTTCAAAACTTGGGTTGGTCAAACCAAACCCACAGAACTGCCAGGGCACCACTGAGCTATTTGTTTCTTGTGTGCATTTCAGGCCCCTTGGAAGTCTGGGTGAGAAGGTGGAAGGAAGTTGTAGGGTATCTTGGTTGCAGGGAGCTGAGGAAGAGAAGAACTGCTGAATAAACCAGATGACTATTGTTACTGGAACTGGTAGTATTTCTGTTCCCACAGTGTCCTTGTTTAAACAGATGAAGTCTCTTCAGTCAGGGTGAGGACAGCTTGACCTACTGAGCCTTTTTTGCTGGTGTACATTTGTGCATTCACTTAGGTGTGATGTGTTTGGATTACAATGCTTGGAAGAAGTTTGCTTGCTCTGGAGTGGCTGTTTTCTTAACCTTGTTTTCACAGAACAAGGTGGGAAGGGACCTCTGGAGGCCATCTGGTCCAACCCCTGCACCAGCAGGGCCACTCAGAGCAGGATGCCCAGGACCTTGTCCAGGTGGCTTTTGGAGATCCCCAAGGAGGAGACTCCACAATCTCTCTGTGCCAGTGCTCAGTCATGTTATTATTTACAGCTGCTCAGCTCTGTTGTCACAGCAGCTTGCCATGCAAAGTGCCAGCATCCCCTGTGTTCTGCTGCTTGGTTGCTAAACAAAGAATGCAATAAGCTTATCTTAGACAAACTACAAACAGGTGCTTGCAAGCAAGAGCTTTCTCTTTTACATGGGATAATGTTTCTGTTGTTATGCTAATTGTTCCTATTCATTCCTTAGTAAGTCTTTCTAAGTAAGCTGGGATAATTGCACACAATTTAGAGCATTACAACACAACAAAGAAAATGTCCTTTAGGTTAAAAAGGTTAGGACATTAGTATCAATGCTTTCATTTATGTAATAAAATACAACAAAATGTGCAGTTATTTTGTAATAACAGCAAGCTCAGGGAATATGGTGAGTTATGAGGCCTTTTTTTTGCATGCTTTCCAGCCTTACGGGTTCAGGTAATGATGAAACAGAGATGGAATTTCCACACCTTATTCCAATTACAGCAGAGGTTTTAAAAGAATAATAGCCGTAGTGGCATAGGCTAACTGGCTTTGTACTCACTGAATGTTCCACAAAGCAGACCGTATACATATGCACGCGCACCTATACGTATATATGTGTATAGGTATATAGACATATATGTAGTTATCTATAAAAGCAGGCCTGCATTCTTTCATCTCTGATTTGTATTAAAGGCGGGAAGACCCATGATGGACTAATGAATGCTTTCATTTATGAGTAAAAGCAAAATTTGATACCTTCATTAGTACGGTATCTTTACTAAAACTTACAGGAGCATTCATAGAGTAAAATGCTCTCAGGCATAACAGTCTCAGAGTCCCAGGAAGTCGATTCTGTTACATGCTAAACATGCTGGCTCTAATCCAGTGAAGGATTTGAGCCAATGCTGGACCTTAAAGCTCACAGGACCACTTGTGTCCTCACAGGTCAGTGCTTTGATGACGTGGGGACAGGAGGGGTCAGTGTTCTGTGGAGCTGAGCCTTCACTGAAATAGGACCAAATAGGGATTAGGACACACTAAATAGGACTGAATGCAGAAGTGATCTTGTGGGCATGATACTGAGGTAGGACAGCAGATAAGGTATGCATACATATAAATTGCAGAGCATCTGTGTACTGGTGTGTCTGCGGTCTCTGGTGGGTTTCTTCATGCGTATCAAGCCTAGTTCCACCATGTCTTCACCATGGCTGTTGCACATTAGCTGCATTAGTGTTTTGTGTGAGAGTTGCATCTTCTGCCTACAGCCTAAACACATGCCTTATATTTGGCTTCCAGCTGCATTTGGGATGGCCTCTGGACTGAGCCAGCCGCTCTTTGCTTTGCCTCAGTTTTCCTGCAGTAATGGAAGCATTGACAAAGGCAGAGGGGGAACATTTTGTTTGGAATTGCTTGGATGCTGTAGGGATAGATGTCAAGGAAATACAGTATTTGAATTATTAGATCCTTGAGCGCATATGTTAGATAAAGTGCTAAAATGTGCTGTGATCCATTTAGTTTTTCTAGTTTTTAATTTAAGAAAAATTTGAAAATTTCAGTCACTGAAATGTTTGCTTTTAAAAGGTAGCCAAAGAGCCAAGTAACAGAAGAGCCCCAGAGTGATTCGTTTTGTTTATAGCATATAATTCAACAAGGATTAATGGGAGCTTGCCCACATTGGGTTTCCTTTATTGAACGTGATGGAGTTTTGACATTTTTAATTGGTTGAATGTATAAGCACTATACATTCAATAATATTTTCCCACCTCTTTCAGGTGGGAAATTTCAGGTTGATCCCCCAGATGTTGTTCTCCCTTGGAGGAGCTGGATTCCAACTGATTCCATTTGAGGCCGGGCCCACTACTGATGTTATAGTTTCATGGTCTCCCTGTTTGGAGATAGATGCCATAGGGACTGCCCAACCATCATGCTCTAGAGAGAATGAAATCTGGTACCATCAGGTACCAGAGAAGTATTTATGGAAAGCAAAGTCAGCAGGAGTAGGATTTTTTTAAACTGGTTTTATTTTTTAATGTTAAATACAATGTTTTATCACCATTTTTTAATTATTAAACCATTTTTAAAGTATTTGGAGCATTCAGTTTCTTATAGGTTTTCTGGAGAAGATAATTTTGCATTTAAACAGCCTTTGTTTTAAAGCAAAAACAACAAGAAGTAATTGATTGCTGTCTGTTTTCTTAAAAGAATGAGGTATTGTCTTGCTTAACTGTGCATTTTACTGTTTACAAACCATTGAAGGAAACTCACCAGAATGCAAGTGAATTTTTTAGATATAGGTGTTTAAAAAGTATGCAGAGAATTAACCTCTGCAGTTGCTGTCGTTAGTTTTGGTATGAAGTACTAACAGTGACGTAGTAATTCTGATCTACATGACAAATGAGCCCAGATGATCCATACACACCATATCAGAAACTATACCAACCCGTTCCATCTTGCCAAACTCCCACCATTTCTTGGGGCAGGACTTTGCCTGATGACTGCCAAAAGGGAGAGCTGATTGTCCTGCGCCAGCCCTGGCTGCATGTGACATGTTCCCTTCCCCTTTATCATCTGACTGTGCTCTTCTGTCTTCCCTTTTAGAGAGGGCTTGTGATTCAGGGAAGGCAAGTCGCTTGGTTAAGGGCTTTAAGACTTTTATATAGCAGAGGTTATTGAAGCATTTATCTTTTAGGAAACAGCATACATATACAGAATTTGAGTGTATGTGTTTAGCAAACATTTCTGAGAAATGAATAGGTCAATTTTGGGGCTTTCCAACCTTAATAATGTCTTTTTTCTTGTCTGTCTCACTTATATGAGCTATTATGCTGTAACATCATATATTTCTTGTTCTGAAGTTTGGGGAGATACATTTTTTGTTCCTCTACATTAGATCAAGATTTTTTTTTTTTTTTAAAGAGAATTTATTAAATTGAACAAGAACTACAAGATATTGGAAAATACAATGTTCTTATAATCCGGGGCATTCTCTGAAGGCTATACAGGATACAGGAAACAAATTCTGCTAGATGACAAAAGATGATCTTTCCTCTATCAAGGACAATGATAGAACAGCAATCTTGGACAGATTTGATATACTTTGAAGAGCAAAGACTGTTATCGGTAAGAATTCAAGATAAAGTTTAGTGTAGAAAATCTCTACTGACAAACTTAGCAAGCATCAGCACTTCCTATGCCAGAATATATAAAATGAAGTGGTAAAACAGGCAGCAGAAGGCTAATATTAAAGGATGGTGCAAAGGAACAGCTCTTGTTCACCTCCTAAAAATGAGAGCATTCACAGGGTTTATTGGAGACAAACTAGATCTCCTTTCCATACAGATGAGGTAAAAAGGAAAGCTACATTTCATAAATCCCTTGGCCTCATGTCTACAAAGTTTAGCCAAGGGACCAAGTCAATCTTTTAAAAAAATACTAGATTTTCTTTAAACCACCAAAAAGTCAGGCATCCTTTTGATCAAAATTCTCCACAGCAGATTACCTCCAAGTGATAAATGAACCACTGGGGAAGATGAATGAATGGACCGAACCCCTGTATACACTATTCACTAACTGTGGGAAAGGTCTTAATTCAGCTGAAAGGAACTCTGCCTTGGAGCCCTGTCGAACTAAAGAGGCAGAGCATGGATGATTACATTCAGCATCTGAGAAACATCAGCGTAACTGAATCAACTATGTTTTATTTAACTGTGGAAAAGATAAAAAGAGAAAGCAGTAGGTGCAAGGTGAAGATACCTCATTCGCACCCTTTATGGCTAGACCAGAGGGAGAAATGGACAGTGGTTTAACAGAGAGGACGAGAGTTTTTCAGCAGCCTAGAAATGTTGCAAATATATGTAGAGTATGCCTGATAAACATACAGGTCACAGAATCACAGAATGGTTGGGTTTGGAAGGGACCTCTGGAGGCCATCTGCTCCAAGTCCCCTGCTCAAGCAGGGCCATCTACAGCAGGGTGCCTAGGACCATGTCCAGGAGGCTTCTGAAGACCTTTTTTGAAGGTCATACTTTGGTCTGCAGGTGCTCTGCTGTAAACAGACATGTCAGGCCTGCTGGCCTACAGGGAGACAGGAGACAAGAGGAACCTCTTGGATACAAACTGCTGCTGCAGGTGCTAAATTATGGGGTTAAATCATGGGGATTATTTAGGGAAATGATGGGGAATAGACAGTGGAGGGGAAGTGGCAGAGAATTTCACAGTTCTTTTGTCAGAAAACCAGTCATATAAAAGACTCCAAAGTCTGACCACTAGAAACACACATCAGGATTGAAAACTGCTTTAAATACAGACCTGGCCGAGCAGACACCCTCAGCCAGAGCAGGAGAACACTAATGTATTTAAATAAATGTTCTGTACTTCAAGGTCTTGAAAATTCCAGATATACTCTAATAGTACAAGCATCAAAGCAGGGCCAGATTTATATTTCATTTTAAGTATAGAATTGTAACCCTGCTGATTTAATAAGAATAAAAGTTTCATACTGTAACATGCACTGTACTCTCATCGATTTGAACAGTCATTTTACTTACAAATTTTACCAGACTCTGAATATCAGGCACAGAATTACCTTCCTTAGAAAGCATTTGGCACATGCATGATGGAAATCTGAGAACTGAAGCCCAAACTGTAATGTTTTAGCCAAGTTTTCATGTCAGAGGGCTTCCTTTGCCTGGAACACTGTGCAGTGCCTCGGCTCCTCCCTGCCATCCCTGCTCTTCTTCTCCCCAGCAGCTGGAGGTGCTCAGGTGTGCAGACCTCCTCCTGGCCTTGGGAAAAGCCATGGTCCGGGCAGGTTTATTGTGGCAATTTATCACGGGAGAGAAAGAAGAGATTTAGAGGCCTCTTAACCTTCCTCCTCCAGGTGTTCGTCCATGGAGCTGTTCTTGCAGCTTCTCTTTCCTTCTGGCTGCAAACACAGCTGCAGAGAACCGAGGTGTGCATGCACGCCGTTTTTTTTATAATCACATATTATAATCACATATCACCAGCATATTTCTGGTGATAAAGGGTAAACACTTAGCAGTTACTAGCTAGCCCAGCTATGCTACAACTAGTAGATAATATCTGTGTCTTCTGAATTTCCTTTCTGCTATTAGAATATGTTCTTTCAAATAGCAAACTGCCTATCACTTACTAATCTGGCCATTGTGTAACTAATACAATAAATATGTCTCCTGTAAAGTGCAGTGAAGTAATGAACAATTTAATGAGTTAAGCAAAGAAAGATAGAAAGTGAAAATAAGAAACCATGGAAACTAGCTCACTAATCCTAGCAGAGTGCCAGCAGACTAATGAAGACAGACGGAGAGTGAAAATGAGAATAAAAAGGAGAAACATCTCGCTGAAGGCAGAGATATGAGATATCTGTGCCTTTAAAAGATTCCTGTGTTTGCTCTTTGCGCTAAGCTGACATTTCCCTTTTTCATAATTGCCCTAGAATTGTTTTCTGTCATTGAGTCAAAAATGTTGTTTGCGACCAGACCCTTTTATTAGCTTTTGATTTCCTGGTCTCCTATCCCAAATTGCACAGTTTATTGGAAATTCCAAGTAGATGTTAGTATTTGGAGATGTTAATTAGTTGACCCTGCTTTCCTTCCTCCCTTCCTTCTCCCACATTTAGTAGTAACGAGTCAGCATCAACACTCCGTATCCTCTACACTCCCGGCTGTGATGGAAGGTGTTGCTTTTCCTGATTTGGTTAAAAAACTGGGTTTGAGGTTGCTGGTTCTTGCCTGGGGTCCACTGCAATCCCAGAGGCACCGCCAGACAAATTGTGGTCCAAATCTGACCTTAGATCTCCCATGCAACTAATAGAGAGGCATACGAGCTCCCCAAAGGCCTTTATTAGGATTAAATGAATTGCTCTGTAGAGTGCCTATCTTTCTCTCTAAAAAGAGGTGGTGTGGGCTTGGTGCCTAGAAGCTAAGGCAACTGAGTGTTGAGTCTGAATGGGCACTGTGCATCCAAACCTCAGGGATAACCACGGAGCAAGGGTGGAGAGGTCAGTCGTTAAATTTAGTCCCAGAAGTTCAGATTGTTTTGGGGATTCTGTCTGGATGCATTCTTCCCCTTGGGCACTGATGTGGCACATGGGAAGCCTGCACTGTCCCCCTGATGCGGTGGCACCCTTGTAGGTAGTAATAGCACCGTCATGGTGGGCTGCAGGGTCCGGCTTTGAGTCCTTGGGTGGCTTCTGTAGGAGTTACTCTGACAGTTAAAATGTGACTGGTGCAAAGGGCGTTATGAAGTTAAAATGCCTCTTCTTGTTACTCTTGCTAAGTAGGAATGCCTCTGTTCTTGGTATTGCAAGTTGGGATGCATTATCCACTGTGTTATGGGCAAGTCCATGTTGGAAGAGGCTTTAATATAATCTCAATAAACATAACGTCTAAGACTGAGGACTTGGGGAAACCATAGTTTTGAAATGTTTTCTTGTTAGTAATGTATGAGAAGGGTGTTATCCACCATGTTGTGGCTGCGGATTTTACATGTCTCTCTGTGGGACTTACCTTGTCTTTACAGTAGTGATATATAGGAAATGACCAAAGCCCCTGCATTCTTTTCCATGCTTAACTGTATGCAGTCATGTACTTTAAAAACCTTTAAAGTAAGTTTTAGCTATTAAAGAATCTGACCAAGAATCTTGGATCATCCTGTAGTTCCTGCTCTAAGCAGAAAATTCCAGTGGGCACTGATGGTGAATCACAGCTCATGTAATGGTATATTGGCTACTGAATTCTGCTGCTTTCTTCCATTTGGGAAGAAAATTAAAAAAAAAAAATCCCCCCCAAATCAAGAAAAATCAAAATCCAAATTTAACACAATTTTGTATAGCAATATAAACCAGTTGTACTGTTGAATTAGGAAATTGCCTTCTAATCTGTGTTTTGTCTGCTATGCATAGAGCTAGTCAAACTTTCTGGACAAATTATCTAAGGGAAAAAAATCCCTTGCTTGAAAAATATGAAATTTAGTAAGCATATTGCTGAAATTTTCTTTAAAAAAAAAACTTGAAAACTAACATTTCCTGGATTTCTCTTTTTGTCCTCTCCCTCTTTGTAACTGGCAAAATGGGAATAAAAATAGATAAATGGAATATTAATAATTGTATTGTTTAAATCAAACCAATCAAATTTAATCAATCTTTGTATGAAGCAAAACTGATTTTTCAATACTAAAAACTTGTCACTAAAAACACGTTCTACTTTTGAAATGATTTTCACGAAGAGTGGAGTGGCTGCCATTGAAAACAGCTGCATTAACTCTGTTCTGCTGCTGATTTTGTCTGGTTTAATGGTTCAGCATTGCCATATATCCAAAATCACTACATTCAACATCTGCCTGATGCTACTACCTGATGCTGCCTCAGGAAAAAGAACGCTTTTCTCAAAAGGTATTTACAACTCCAAACTGAGTTACAACCTATCCTTCATTCTTCTGTTAATATGTGGCTTAAAGCCTTCTTGGCTTTTCTTTTCTTTTCTTTTCTTTTCTTTTCTTTTCTTTTCTTTTCTTTTCTTTTCTTTTCTTTTCTTTTCTTTTCTTTTCTT
>VXAA01004101.1:590003-643322 GCA_013399115.1 Anseranas semipalmata | reverse complement strand
CCTTCCCTTCCCTTCCCTTCCCTTCCCTTCCCTTTCCCTTTCCCTTTCCCTTTCCCTTTCCCTTTCCCTTTCCCTTTCCCTTTCCTTTTTTTTTGCAGTACAGTATATAAAATATACAGTAAAAACAACCTCTGTAGCTGCTGCTGTAAATGTAAAGCTATGTGCAGACCTCCATAGCAGTGGTCTCCACTGCATTTGTTGTGACCAGTACCTAATCCAAACCGTGCTGTGCACCCGCGTTTGGCTGGGGCTGGAATATGACTGTCCTCATTTCCCTTCTCTTAGGGACTAAGCTCCACAACCCCAGTGTTTCACGACATAGCTTTTGCCTTTAATAATGCCTTGGAGCAAACAGGACACACGCCTTCAGGCACATCTTGAAAACATGTCAGGGAAATGAGGCTGTTTATGAGAGATCTGTTGGAGCCAGTTCAATAGTATGTAATTTAAGACTATGTTTTAGAATAAGGGTGGGGACTCTCATGTAGTGGGTTAATACATACATGACCTTTAGCACATCCTGACCTTCCTCAGCCTGAGATAATGTTCCATAACAAATTTATTGTGTCGGGGAGATGATTTGTCAGCCAGCAGAAGTAACTGGTAAGAACAAAAGGGGGTAGGCACCGAGTGGAATCTGCCAGTTGGGAATGCTCTTTTATTTATTCTCTGCATCTAGATTGTAATTCTTTATGTGTAATGTCTGAATTCCCCCCAGTTCCACTAATGGACACTTCCTGCTTTACTTACGGTCTGCCTTGCCTTGTAGTTTGTCAATGGCTCTCCCCTTAGACTATAAGCCAGAGAGAGCACAGACCCGTGCCTGCTGGGATCTGACCCCCTGCTGCCCAGCAGCAGCTATATTTACAATGCTATGTACATTAATCAGTAGTAATTCAGCCACGAAACAAATTCTCCCCAGTCAGAAACTTGGCAAGCAATATGCAGTTTCAGAGAATTTTCACACAAGGAATTTTTCATCATAAATGAAAATATGTATATCCATTCTGATCATAAATTCTTCAGAAAGCAGAGTCAGAATATTTGAGTTTTTAAGTCACTTTATTTTTCTATATTTATTTACTCTGTGTTAAGACATCTAACAGGAAAAGCTTTTTATAACTAACACACCTTGCATGTTTTGGAAGAGAACTGGGGCTTTTATCAGAGCAGGAAATGTGCCTAAAGAAAGAATTTCCAGTGAATATTTGCCTGACTAAAAATGGCATTGTCAGTGGTTACATTTCCTTTTTTTCCACTTACTTTGTGAATATTTATAGACATCACCTTTTAATCAAATTTATTAGAAATTTTATGGAAAATTGCTTTTGAAGAAGTGGATTTAGTTGCTTTAGGACTTGCAGCCATCCATGGAAGCACAAACCAGGAAACACAAACAAAAACTAGGAAATATAAATAATATGACTTTATGCGTTAAATGAAAATATCGCACCAATCTGCACTGGACTTTTGAATATGAAAATATTCAAAAGATAACCTGCAGTACCAATGTAGCAAATAGAATTATTCTGCAAGAAATGCGGTAGAGCAAGCAATGGTGAGGTTTTGGGCAGCTGCACTGTTTGCTTTCCTTTGCCTTCCTTTTCCCCTTTCCCACCTTTTATCTTCTCTTGGCAAAATGGGAAGGAAAACATGTAAAAGAGAAAGAGAAGCCAATGTAGTAATTACTGTTACAACATCTGTTGGTTTTGGAAATCAAATCAAATACTTTTTGCTTAACATTTTTACATAAAATCGTTGAGATTTTATTTGTTGAAAAGGACTTCAAAATACTCAGATATAAATATTTCACTACCTATTACCATAACTTTTTTTTTTCCATGAGATCTAGATCCTCATAGTCATCTCAGTTGCTATGAACACCTCACTTTTACACAGCTTTTTGCATCACATTTAAGACATTGTAGATATGGCACAGAATGAATCGCCTGTCTTAATTCTCTTTCAAAGGACAATGATATTAATTTAAGGATTAAGTTCACCAATACTTTTATGAAATTAACCCTGGAATTATGTATCTGCAAATATAATGCAGCTCTTACTGTGTGAAACTGCTACTGAGCACATTAATAAATTATTTCTGTCTCCTGTGATTACTATACAATATTTTAAAATGAAACCCAGAGATGCAATTAAATTAATGGACTCAAGGAGAAATATAAAGCTATAGGATGTAACATTGTAAAAGGCTATCTCATGCTTGTGTGAGCCTTTTGAGTATTGGATGGATTTTCATTATCAAGAGATCTAAATTCTTTGAGATCCCACACTGACATTAAAGGCAGGGTCCCATGTAAATAATGCTTAATATTAAGCTGTACATACCCTCCAAAGCTAAGGGAAGATTCCAATTCTTGGGCAAGAATTTGAAGCTCAGAGAACTCATGCCTATTTTTCAACGTGTTCTCTCCAAGTCCCATTTTCTGAAGTTCATCCACTGATTCCCTCTTTCCAGAGTCCTCAAGGAAGCATCAGAAGTGACTTTGAGAGTTACTGTGAAGAAGTATGAATAATTCTTATTCACTGGAATTAAATTTCTTATAATGTAGGGCCTTTGGGAACAACAGAGAAAAAACGAGTCTGCTCGGGGGACACCTTGTGTTGCTGTGTTTAGGTTTAGGTGTTCAGATACAAGGCACAAGAACATTCTCCAGTAGCAGCAGTACTGGGAGTCCTTGTCTCTTCCCTTGAAGGAAAGTGGATTTTTACTGTTGTTTGCAGTAGGAACAGTTTTTGCACTATGGCTATGAGCCCAAATAAAGTGGAACAAATAGTGTTTTATATTTTTATTTTCACTGGTGCAAGTCTGTACATTTGAAGGGCTGAGAATGTGGCAGAAAATGGGTAGTATGCTGTCAAACTGATCATGTGCCTCCTGTTTATGTCTCCTTATAGTGGTGCCTTTATAGCAAATTCATCTCATAATGGTCAGTGTTGATTGGCTTTTTGGTCAAATGCTGTTCTATTGTTCTTGAAAAATAAGAAGAATTTTTACAAGCTCTATATTCCTTAAATAGTTTTTTAGTGCCCTTTGAAATATTTCAGTGTATTATACTAGTGATCATGTATGAGGTATCTGCTAAGTAAATCTGCCACACTGGTTCAATACCATTTTAATTGAATTGTCTATGTATTTAAATTGAAATGGTCAATTGCAGAGGTATATTTGCCCAGGAAACCCAGCTTATAAACCCAATTTATTCAGTAACAGAAAGAAATCTGCATAAAATTACAGAGGCAGGAGCCCCAAGAATTAGATGTGCATCTTTCCCTCAGCAGACTGCCCCTTTAAATTGGTCTCAGAGAAAGAACAGTGCATTTATAATTTAGCTTGTCCTGAAGGAGAACTCTTCTCTGTGGGAGGATCCTCTTTAATTACAACTTCACAGTAATAAGATGAGAAATGAGCAAGCAAGAAAGTACTGCTGGAATGAGACATGATAAATCAGTTTGTCCAGGAAGCACGTTTATACCAGATCTATCACCACATTCAGCACAGCGCTATCTTTCTTATTTCAATAAGGAAATCTCATGAAGAAATTTTAATTGCATACTATTAGGTGAAAGTCAATGTCCCATAATGAGCAAAGTGAAACCTGCATTTTTTCTTCTTTTATCTTCATGCTTTGAGTTCCCAAGGATTAACACAAAATGATTTGCCCTTAAATTGCACCCTTTTTTTTTTTGTTCATTTGTCTGAAGGATGTAGATTTTAGGTAATTTAAAAGGCACCAAGCTTTTGCTGTATGCTTCATGCCTGCAAGTTGGGAGTCAGAGGGGAAAAAAATTCCAATTTTCGAAGTCTCCTATTGTTAAGGGTGACTGAATGGCAGCCTGCAATTATATGATTTCAATGTAATTCATTCAGTAGGGAAGAGGTTGGTTCATAGATGCCTGGCTTAAAAGATTGGCATTGCTGTGTGATTAATTTCCAAACTTTGGAAGTATTTTCAACAGCATACAATGGAAGCATGTGACAGTGACATTTTCTGGATTTGTGCTAGGATTGCTTTATAATTGAAGTGCTAGGCTTGTGGCGATCCCATTATCATTGGACTTTCATTTTTCACAGAGCAAGCATATGTTTGTATATATACAAACATATATAATATATATATATATGCATCCATGAGTGTACATGTGCATCTATGTGTTTGTGAGCACACGTGCATGTGAAGTGTGGAAGTGTACAGGAGGTTTTTATTATGCAGGTATTTTTACAGCATGCTTGCACTCGTCCCTTTCACCTAGATTTTCAAGAGTTACTTTTTCTTTCCTTTCACAGAATGATGAGGCTCATTCTTGAAAAAGTTGCAATTTAATGCTTGATTTAAGATATTTAAGCAAGAAAGTATTTGTTTTGTGGGTGAATTAAATTTGTGAGTTATAATTACAGACAAAAATTGCAATAATGGGCACTGAGAAGTACATTCTCTAAAACAGCATTTTTTGGTCCATTGTTTGTTATGGTCAATGGATTCCCTAATTACTTATATTTAAAGCTGTGCCAAATCTTCATTATCAGACCGCAAACCACATGAACCTTACCTCCACAGAAAAGAGCTGAAACGAATCAGGAATGAAAACAGAACACTTTCTACTTCCCACCAGAAGAAAGATGCACTGCATTTCTACATCAAAGGACAAAGAAACTGAGAGTGACACTCTCAAAATGTTAAGGCAAAAAGTAATGCACATAATTTTTGTCTCTCTTATTTTCCCAGTTTTGAACCCATAGGTTTTATATTGCAAGTTTTATGACAGAACTGTAACAACCAGAATCATCCTTTAAAAATATAGGCTATTATTTTTTTGCTATATTTATATAATTCTGGGAGTTGATGTTACATTGAGAGGGAAACCTGGGATTAAAGCTGGCAATACTGGGTGGAGTTAATTCTAGCTGAAAACTTCTGATAAAATTATTTTTGTCAGAAAAAGCAAATCAGCTACTGCTTTTGCTGGAAAACTCACACCAGTTTCAAAAGAAAAGCTTCTTGAGATGAACATCCTTGTGCCAGGTCCATATTCTTTGGGTTTCATGAAAGCCTGTGAAAGTTTTAGGATTCAGAATCTCTTTTGAAGTCATAGCACCAGTCCTCCCAGTCAGCCTTAGCTACAGTTTTGGGAAGTTCTGGCTTGTGACTGGTTGGTCTGGCTGTGGAGACATGGTATTTTAGAGCCAGTATGAGAAGATTGGTAGGTGGCCAGATATGTCCTTGCATGCACTTCATTTTCCATCCCTCCAGCTGTGGAGGCCCCTGATCCTTTCAGCTGATGCCTTGAGGATTGTTGGCTCCTCTGGTTTGTTTGTGGGATTTCTTCTGACAGCAGGTGCCTTTTGCTTCCTTGTCATGATGAATCAGATCTGAAGCATCACAAGGATCAGATGTGATCTTCCCAACATTTAGACTGGGAGGATGTTACCTCAGCAATTTTGAGCTCGTCCCTTTACAAACTGTTTCTCCAAGATGGTGGTTTAACTTGATAGATCATGTGGATGGATCCATCTCCAAGCCCAGCCTGAAATTCAGACCAGTATAAATTTCTTGGGGAATGGGGTAGATGAAAGGGAAAGGAGTTAAAATGCAAGAAATGAAACAGGTATTTTTAATATTTTTCTTGTGGGAAAGATTGTTGAGTGCTTGCAGGTTCTGGCTGTTTAAACTCTGTGCAGTGTTACTCGGATGGTCTGCACCGCTGGCTTGTAAGGGGAAAAAAGTAAAACTTGAATAGCAAAAAGCCCTAGTCAGCAAATTTTCCCCAAAAGCTGGGGAAAAAAGACATTGCAGTGCCAAGACACTTATGTACTGCCCAAATGCTCTGAATTTGCATGGTGTTCAGACATTCTGGGAAGAATTTGCCCACGGCAATGCAGACTACCTATTTCTGCCAGCTATTTCTTGTCTGGTTTGGACCTGTGGTGAGTCTCTGCTCTGGTTTGCGTATGACATCTCTCCTCCTTTAGTCTTGTACAGCATCCCCATGTGTTCCTTGTTTAGCTGAAGTACATGGGAGCTCACCAAGGGGTGGTGACATCTCTATTCATCTGGGTCTCACTGCATTTTCAGAGTAACCCTCTCCTCAGGATGGGGTCTTTAGGAGGCCAAAACATTACAGGGCTAGAGATTGCTTTTGGCATTTCAGTAAACCAGGGTCGTCTTTTGAGTGAACCCAGCATCACCACAGGAAAGTGCTGGGGAATGCGAAACAGCTGGGAGCCAGTGTTTTGAAACGATAAAAGCTGTTAAAAATGTCGGATTGCCGGTCTGGTCCTGGTGGCCGTGGGCAGTGGAGCACAGAGGAGGGGATGAAAAGGTAGGGATGGGGAGGCTTATATGGGTTGTGTTTCGCTCCCTCGGAGAAAGGTGAGTTGTGCGATGGACACACACCACGTGGGGGAAATTCTCCTCTCAGTATGAAATGATTGTCTATTTGTTCTGCTTGTGGAGCTCCCATTAACGCCAGTGGGACTTGTGGAGAGAGTTCTGAATGGGAAACCAAGAGGAACTGTGATTCAGAGATGAGCAATTTGCCCCATAATGTGAAGGTAGTCTTATGAGATGTTTATTCAATGTACACTGAAATCGAAACTCTTCAAAAATGACCCAGTTGTAGACTCACCTGTTCCCACTGTGTTCCACAAACACCGCCACTTTGCTTCTTGCACACCTTCAGGGACGCTAGGGACACAGGGCTGCAAAGGACTTAGTCCAGCCCACTGATATCACAATAAATGAGATTTTACAATCCCATCCATAGAACATAATTTCCTTCTCACAACCATTTCATTTCTGTAATTTCCAAGGAATTACAGTGCTCAGCAATAGCTATTTCAAAATAATTTCAATTTTGACAAAAATATATTAAAAATAGACTCAAAATATACAGTAAATGATAGCAACTGTCTGCAATTTGTCTCATGATAGGGAAGAAAGGGGTAAATAATGGGCTTTCTGTAACTTTCTGTAAAAGCAAGGAGGTTAATGCTCTCTCCTACTGTATGAACTCTAGCAAATAATGGCTAATTGCCAATGGTATCAGGTGTTTATGCAGGATTTCATGCCAGATTTGGTAGGTGTTAGAGTATTAACACACAGAAAGTGCAGATTTTGTGTGTGTGTTTGTTTTTTTTTTGTACAGATTAGTTTATGAAATAATGTCTGTGCAAGTTGAGACAAGCAACTAAAAGTTGATCTTATAATGAAAAGAAGAATAGACTTATTTTAGCTATTGTCACAAAGAAGGGGAGAGAATTTCTGAATCTGCACTTCTCTGAGAAGAGGAGACAGAACAAGGCAGTTAAAAGAGTGAGGTTGGATGATATGTCAAAGGAGGATCAAGACGGAGAGACACTTGCTGATAACCCATCTCCAGTATATGGGATAAATAAAGGAATTTTGCCAAATCCTTATGCATGAGCCATAGAATATGCAGCTCTAAACTCAGATGACTGTATCACATTGCTAATCAGAAAAGGAGGAAAGATATTTGGAATGATTCCTGACCAAAGGATAAATGTGCCAGGCTTTATATGATTTATATTGTTATTATATGATAAATAATGTATTTATTTATGTTGCAGTGATGCACAGGAGTCACCAAGGAGGGTGCTAAGCCCTCCTTATGAAAAGCACTGTGCACTTAATGGATAATGAAAAACCAGCCACTGCTTCCAAAGTGCCTGTACAGCACCTGTATCACCAGGTAGCGTGTGTAATCTTTGTCTTTGCATGCTTAGTGCCTGAATAAGTGAAAACATATTTGTGTTTCTATGTGGTTATGAATTTCTGGAATATTTTCATTTTGAATAAATGTGGCTGATGGAAGTTGGTACTGTGTGATGGCTGCTTGGTGGCCTTGATGTCACGGTCTGCAAAGGCATCTGGCCTCGGTCCAGTTCCTCTGCTGTGCCACAGGCTGAAAGAGCTGTCTCTTCTGTGCCACCAACTATTTCCAGAGTGTCAGAAGGATGCAGAGCTTTGTGAGGCTCTGGCTGTCTCTCTCACTGTCTCTCTGGTCCAAAGAACATCCTAATCCAGTCAGAGAGCAAAAAGGAGACTTGTGCTGGCTGTTGCCATGTTTTCAAATGCACTGTCGAGCAGGGTTGTCACTGCTGTGTTAGGAGAGCTTGCCAGGTGCTTGCCAGGATGTATGGTTTGGATTAGCACGGTTGCTTGGAAGAAAACCTCCCTTTGCAATACAGACTGGGGTTTTATTGACTTGCAGAAGTCTCTAGGTAACTAAGTACCTCTGCAATCCACTGTGGCCCTTTAACCGTACTAGTGCTGCTGCTTAGTTCTTTTTATCTTTAATTGCACATTTAAAGTTAAAACTCTCACTGCTGGCAAGAACAACTCTATTTCAAGTTATTTCTGCCTTCCTAAACAGTACAATTTCTTTTTTTTTAGGAAATATACCTCTTCCTGTAGATATCTTTTACTTAATTTATTCAACAAAGACCGAGAAATGCAGGCGAGCTATCTACATACCAGTCCACACACTAATATCGAGGTGCTTAAATTTTGCCTTATCTCAATATGTGACTTTCCCTTAAGACTTACTGTTCCACTTCTTTTTGTTTTTAAAGCTCAGAATTTGTTAAAATTACTGCTAATTTGAATGCATAATTCTTCTGATGCACTATCTCTGAAATCTATAAAAAACCTGCACAATCAGCAAAACTCTTTTCAAGAAATCGGTCAATGTTGTCTTCTTGCAGCAATATTGAAAAATCACTGTTACATGGTATCGTGGTGCAAAGGTCATGCTGAACATAGTTAATGCATGTGTGCAAGGTCTTGTGTTTTAAAACCACGTGGTAGTTGCACGTCCATGGGAGTACCTGCTGAGTGCAGGAGGTGCTTGCTTCTGGGGGAAATTACCAGGTGTGTAGGTGTAACAGTTTGTGTGGTCTGTGAGCTAAAAACAGATTATCGTGGAGTAACTTAGCACAATTAGCACAATTTCAAAGCAATGTCATCAAATTCCTGCAACTGCTATACTTTCAATGTGCTTTGTAGGAGTTGGTTACGTAAAATGAATAGTAGCATGAATAGTATTTTTTTTCCTAGAATGATCCTTTAAGGATCAAAACCATTAGGACTATGAAATACTTTAGAATCAAAATGTTTCTTTTCCCCAGAATCATAGCTTTTATGTTTTTCTGCAACACCTGTATTGTATGGAAGCACCTCTGTGACCTAGAGAAGCAGAACAAGGTGCTAACAAATAATGGTCCTTATTTCTGTAATCAAAGACATCCAATCCTGGCTGTGAGGGATATCAAAAAAGCAAAACGAACAGAACAGACAAACAAACAAGCAAACAAATCCTTAAAATAGCTGGTTTTAGCAGTGGAAAATGTCTTTACCAAAGCTGAAGTCTTGATCATTCAAGTCTTGATCATAGTGGGACCAGCGAGTGTGAGCTAACCCCTCGAAGTTGGAAGGAGGTTGCATCCCTGAGGATTTCTTGACTTAACCCATCCACACACCTTGTATACCCACTTTCGCAGCCCAGTGACCCACTGAACACAGTGATGAAAACTTGGTGTTATTTGACCTTTTCGTCTGGTTAAAATGCTTGGTGCTGGGCTTAGCCGAGTTTGGATACCACTGTGGCATTTTGACTTCAGGATGACTACATAATATCAATTAAAATGACAGTGACAGGTCTTTTCTTGTACAACTCTTTAATACAAGCTGTAAGACACAGGGGGACTTGGTGGTTTCTTTGTGGCTCGTTTCTTTCCTAGTCTGTATTTTCAACTAAGGGGACACGGTCCCCTGCCAGTAGATGCAGGCTATTTAAATGCTCCATTGGAGAGGGATTAAAGTTTATGCAAGGTCACTGGGGATGTGATAATTATAATCACAGGTTTTTGGCTCCACAATGACAGCCATTTGTTATTTTCGCTCGAGTAATTCCTGCAGCTTGGAGCTGTTGACAAGCGTGCACTGATTTACTGGCCCCCCCAGGTCCCAAGGCAGTGTCCGCTCTGAAGTCTGACACCCCTGCCTGGCTCCTGCTGCTTTCAGTATCTTTTCTGCTGCGAGCTGCAATACCGACTGAAAATTGGAGAAAAATATTGTGTTAGTTTATAATGGGATCAGAGAGAGAGAGAGACATAGGGCTGCTGAGTTTGTTACTACTCTGCAGCTTCCCCACTCCCCTTCCAAGGCTGAGCATTTGTTTCTGTGTTGTGGGGGGATTAATAAACTGCTGATGTGATTTACACTGTAAGACCATTGGAGTATTTTTGTGGTGGAGAGGCCTTGAGAGCTTGGATGCAAAGATCGGGAGAAAAAAAATCCATTCTCATGAGAAGCAGATCTCCCTTCTGTCTCTTCAGCCTCCTCATCTCCTTTTCCTTTCTTTTTGATTTATGTTGCCTTATTTTGTTTGTTTTTGCAATCAGAGGTAAGAGCATTTTAATACATATTAAATGGTGATAAATTGAGAATAGCTGATGGCTTAGGGCCGATATGACATTTGTCTTTATGGGTGGGGAGATTGATAACTCACGAGCGGTGTGAAAAATCAAGCAAAATCACTTAATAGGGAATCTATTTTTTGGATGAGCATTTTTCTTTTGTGCAGGCGCATGACTGCCTTGATAGCTCTTTATATTTTGTTTATTCAGCTTATCTGTACTTTCCCCAGGCCTCCAATTTTTTCATTCCTTTCCCTCTCTAAAACACCCCAGCCTTTCCACTCTGCATTTAATACATGACCTTTCTCTCTCCCCTGCTGAACCTTCAACACCAACTCATTCCTTGCCTACAGTTCAAGCTCCCCTTTGCTCTTCTTGAACACATTGCAAAGTCTTCTACATCTGGTCCACCATCTGTGCTTTCACTTCTGAGCACAAACCAGGCGGGTCCAGGACACTTCCAGATGTCCCCAGAAGAAACGATGGCGGGAGAGCAATTGGGAAACTCAGTTTAATGCCAGATGAGCACAGAGGCTTTACAATTTTCACCAGCTGCCTGAAAGACTTGTCTATCAAGCTGTCCTTGCCTGGTAGTTTCCCCCAGCCTAGTACTGCATCCCTCCTTCTTTCTGCTCTGGCGAGTTGAATTTGGGTTTGGCTTTGTTGTTTCCTTGGCACTACTTAGCCTCAGATTTCTTGCTGCCTCCGTCTCAGCACCTGCCTTTCTGGAGCATTGTACAAGATCTCACCCGCTTTCCTGCATGTGTGCTTGGTCCTTCTCTGAGATGTTTGGTACAAAACATCCCTTTCTCATCAGCCACCTCAGATTTCCCAGAGCTGCTTGCTCTCATTTGCTCAGAATCACTTTTTCATCTGTTTTTATGCAAGGTGTTTCCATGAGTGCTGGGATAAAGGATCTCAGGATTCCTATGGATGTGTGCCTGAAGGCTCTGACTCAAATTCTCCCCAGGCTGGGGACACATCCAATGTCTGATCACAGACCTGGTATGGTCTGATTGCAGATGTGGTATGGTTGTAACAGCTTGGTTTCTCAGGGAACTGGGCAAATAAGAAGTCTGTTTGGCTGTCCCCAGATAATCAGTGTCCTATCTCCAAGTCTCACACCTCCTTCCCTTGCCATCCTCTCACAATTTCTTCTTCTGCCACTGGTTTCTAGTATGTCTTGGGGTGTGGACTACGCATGCTCAACAGAGTTTTTCATATTCCTTGTTCCTTTAACCCTCTGCTCTTGGTCTGCCTACCAGCCTGGATTGTTTCTGCTTAATGTTACACTGTAACTTCAAAAATTTAAATCCCATACACATGGGATTTCTTCTTCTGGGTATTTTACCCCAGTATTTCATAATTCAGGCTATAAGTCTGCTGTCGAGGTGAAAAACATTTGATTTACCCTTGAAGTTTACTTTAACATTTTTCTCCCATCTCTAATTTTACCTCTAGAGCAACAGTAACATTTCCACTTATTTAAATCCTGCTTCAGCAGAGATCCTTATTTGTTTTATTTCTTTCTGAGCTACTGTAATCTTCTGCATTTATCTCTGCCTGCAAACCTGGCCCCATTTCACTGTGAGCTAACTGAAAGAACTTACAAAGTTAAGTAGACAAAGTTCAGGAAAAAGAAAGGTTTACTGCTTTTTTTTTTTTTTTCCCTCAACAAAATTATGCAAGTTGCTTGGTTTCCTGCAAAATGTCTTTGTCAGAGGCATCAGCAGAACCCATCTGTATAAAATGACAAATCTGAGGCTGAATGGAAAGTCACTGGTCTTCTGCAAGTCCTTTTTTGTTGCTAAATAAAATCTAAGCTTTTAGGAATTTAAATAAAGAAGCTCTTTTTAAAAAGCAGTATTTACTACTTTAGCAAAAACAGTCTACTCCGATGCTATATTGCAATGCCTAGAGTTTAACACTGAGGGACAAGGACCAGCCATTGCTGTGTAAAATAATTATATTAGGAATGTTATAATGATTAAATAAATCTCTGTGGATTCTAAGACTGTTACAAACATTGGTGAATTAATTGGTGCTTGTAAATTAGTAGTGTTTTCATCTGGGTTTTACCACAAAGAAATGATTTAATAGTACCAGCACTCGTGTTATTTCGTATTGCATAGAGCTTCACCGTGTTGTTTGTGGGCTGCAGTTTGAAATGCTTTCAGCAGCAGCACTGGAGCCAAGTTCAGCAGACACTCGCTTTTAGCTGCCCATCAACACCATCAAGAAAACAGAAGGATCAGAAGGGTTAAAGCTCACAAGAAACCTTTCCTCTGGAGATATTTGCTCCAAAAAGTGTGGAAGCAGGAAGGTAGACTGGGTCTTGGGAGAGCTGCTGGTGTTTGCAAATGAGGGGCTGAAGTGGGGCTGCAGCTGGTCCCTGCAGGGCAAAGGATAAGAAAAGGATAAGAAGGTGAAGGAAATTCAGGGAATAGGTGTCAGGAAACAGCTGTGGTAGGTGAGAGGGGAGAATGGGAGAAGAAATTGCAGAAGTGAGTGCTTTGAAAGCTGGGACTTGCTTGTCTTGTTTGTCCAGTTCTTGGAGGATCCATCTTTCAGACTGTGTCAGACATGAGGCAATGCATGTGGGTGTCACATATGAACTATGCAACTTACTTTGTCGTAGACCTGAGTTGGTCAGCTAAAAACATCACAGCAAAAATGATGGTTGTGTATCAGTATGGGTCTGTTTTGAAATCTCATGAGTTTTAGACAAACTTGTATGATTTTTGGTGTAGGGGAAAGAGGAAGCTTGCTGCATGTAATCTTGTTGGATAAATTGGTCAAGATAGTTCCCAAATAGCCCTAAAATTCTCAACAAATTGGAAGAATCCAAAGGAGCTCTACATGTTCTGCTGTATTTTGAAGAATGACTTTATCTAAAACTGAATTATACAAGAATTCAACCAACTCTTTATTGCAACAGGAAGTGGTAAAAGTGCAACTGAGAAATCAGGTTGTCTTGCCTTGTAGATGTTCTCATCTTCATTTTAAGGCATTTCATTTTTACGTGGAAAATGCTCAAAGAAAGACTTGTAGTAGCACCAGCCTGAGATGACTCAGGATGTGCCAGCTGAGATGGTTGAAATATAATGGTTTTGAGGTGAGATCCTCTGTAGGACCTTGAAGGATGAATTAGGTAAATAATGGGTGGGTTCCATGGTTGTTAAATGATATTTTGGCAAATTCTCCTTAAGCACAAGTGATCAGTCAGCGTACAACAGTAATTACTAGCCTCTCTCTCAAACATCCAACAATGGTCAACACAATTATATCAAATATACACAAGCAAGTTCTCAGTTTAGACCCTGAAACAGTGCTGTGCTCTCGTATTACGATAGTAACCTGATACATTGGCAAAACGAGGGTCAAGTCGTTAAAGGTAACTACCGACCAACCATTAGCTATACCAATGACCCATGGGGACATAATTCCATCTTTCCAGCATATGTAAAGCTGTTATCAAGGGGACAGTAGTTGGTTTCTTCAATTGTACCTCATATTCAGCAAGAACTCATTAGAAAATAGTAGACTTAAATGAAATGAAGAGAATTTAAGTTATAATTTAGGAAGTACTTCCTAATGATGGAACAGCAATGGATGATGGAGGCAATGATGAAACAGCTGAGCTACTGAATCCCAGTCTCTGTAGGTTTTTACCATTGAAAAGTGAGGAATTGTGGGTTACTTGTTCACGGATTGGAATAGGTAGATTTTTTTTTTCTTTGTTTTGTTTCGTTCCTGAAATCATGACGAAAACTTAGAAATGTTATTCAGTACCTTCCCTACTTCCTAATATTTCCAGCATGAAGCACTCTGCTTTTAATTCCTTGTTTTCCACCCATTTTAAGCTTTACACAGGCTTTTTGCCTTTCTCCATCTCTATTTTTGTAGGGCCTGTCTCAGGGAAAATGATGTTTAGTCCTATTCTACTTCATTCCCCAGTGCATCTGTGCTGGCACAGTAAGTCTGCTGCGAACTCCTCAGTCCTGAGTGATACAAAGTAGATGAACGGTGCTATATAAATGTAAATTTCAATTCATTCCCTTCATTCATTCAACAAGCTATCAACACAACCTTGTCATTTCAATTTTTCACACTTTTTTCTGGGAGTCCTCTGTCTCAGTGAAGTCTCATTTTCTGAGCCCAGTGCCAAAGGTGACCGGGCTGTATTAGAATATACAGTCACTTTTTTTTTTTTTTTAAGCAGCCAGACATAATGAGGAGGAAGCCAGTTGGAGCCTCAGCCAACCTTCCTCTCTGCTTCATTAACCAGACTACAGCCAAACATGTACTGCTGCCATTGCCACCACTGTCCATGTACCAGTGTATGCCCTGTTAGCAACATTTTTCAAACTTTGGTAAATGACACATGTTAACACTGCTCAATAAAAACACTGAAAAAAATATGTAGGAAATATTTCCATTCCAGAATTCTCAACAAGGGAGGGGAAATACATTACAGAAAAATTCTCTTCCAACATCCCCCCTTCCCTTTACTGAGAGAAAGAAGAGAGACTTTTGCCTTCACTGTTCTGTTTAGGACTTTTTCTCCCGCAGAATGAGTATAGATTTTGCAGGTGAAAGTGCTCTTGTGTGTGCTTACACATCCTCTTGCCTAGAGGAGAGATACCAGTTCTTACATATGAGTGTCAGCGACTTTCCAAATAGTTCGTGCCAATACATTGAAGATGAACATGATAAAAAAAAAGGTCCTTCAACAGCCACCCATGATATTCTGTCCTTTTCAGGTTTCTACTTAGGCATCTAAGTGCCAAAGATCTGATACTCCACTCCCCCTGGCACTTAAAATGTCATTGTCATTGGTATGACAGTTCCCAGACTGGCCAACATTAAATCACCTTTCCAAAGTTTTTGAGTTTCTTTTTCTACATCTGGCCTGTTTTTTCCTTGCCTCTTGACATCCTTCTAAACTCTTGGACTTTCAAACAGCCTTGCCGATGTGGTCCTGGTTTCATATCAAATTTGTCTATTCAGTTTATCCATTTGTCCTTACAAAGGACAATCATAGCTTCATAATATATCTTAATGTACCTGTGTCTTGGTCAATTTGCAACCCCTTGTGAAAGCTACACAATGTTATCCAAGATGTGAAGGTTATTATCCTAAGATTCCATGGGGAGAGTCTGAATCCTTCTGAATGTGGAGTTAGAAGCACTTTGATCTGCATTAATGCAATGTCTGCTTTTTCTTTCAATAGAATTTCTCAGCCATCTTAGAGACACTTCTCCAACATCTGACTCCTGATCCTTACAGAGTTGAAAATGATCTTCTTATTTATCTTAACCTCTCATGCAATCTCCCTTACTGTCTCTTCCTCTGCCACCTGTATTAATTTTTTCCTTTACACTCTCTTAACTTCCTTCTGCAATCTTTCTAGTCCTCCTCTCTACCTAATGTTTTATAGCTTGCATATGCCTCTTTCTTAACCTTAATTACTTTTTGCACTTCCTACTCCTAGTGTATTTATTGCTTGATAGCACACATAAGCCTTGGCATATATTCATTTATCTTTGAATGTTTCTCATTTGCCTTTGGTTCATTTGGTAGTGTTTCTGTGTCTCAGCCAGAAGTCTGTGGGTTCAAGATTCACCCCAACATTAGGACTGTTTCTTGGGTGTTCTTGCTGCAGTTGATTTACAGCACTTTTGGCTACCTTACCCATGTTCTCAAGTGGTAACTTCATAGACATTTCCTCTGCACAGCATTGCTAGTTTCCAAGGTACCCAGGCAGATAAAAGCTAAAGGCCCTATGGCATGTTATGGAAAGAGTAAGAAAACTGTATGTCTTGGTTAGTACTTTGAAAAAAAAAGCATTTTAGAGAGCACAGCTGTGTGCGCATTATTGTTAGCTTGTGCATTTGGCTGCTTTTCATTACCAGTACCCTGTGGGATTTAATCAGGACAGTTGCACAGTTTAACTCTGACAGTTTGTTTTTGGGGGGTATGGCAATGAAATTAATATTTTATTGAACCCTGTTCAGCAACACTGTTTAGAAGGCACCGTCCTAGTGGTAAGAGCCTTGTATGCGACTCTATCGAGCCAGTTACTCTTCCTTGTGTTTATTAAAAATAAATGTTGATAATTTAAACAATAATATAGGTGTTAGGCATGCCATGTTTTTATTTGCTAATACAAAAGATTGATGTTTTGCTCTCTTAAAGTAAGTTTAAATGGAGAACTCTATGTTAAATTCTTTGGCATTATCTGAGTTTGGAGCTATCTCAGTGCTTTTATATCACTGAAGTCAGAACCAAAAGCAGTTTTACTTAATACTAGATTGTAGTACTACAATACTAGACGAGATGGAGGTTCTGAAACAGTCCCATCCTCAGAGGTGTTTGTTATTCATATGTGTCTCTGAGCTACCAGTCTACTTTTCTTTACTTCTGTGCTAGCAAGTAGTGTTGCGAAGTTCAATGCTCAAATAAAGAGGTTGGCTTAAAATATATATTTTTTCAAAATAAATATTACTCTATTTTGACTTCATTTCTGAAGAATTCTTTTTTTTTTTTCTTTGTTCAATTCATTGTCACGTTAGTACGCTATCCTCTGCCTCTGGTTGGAGAGGGTGTTATTGGAAAAAGGGTGCATTAAAGAAAATTGCACCATAAAATAGCCATCCATATCCTGGTCAGATCCATGTCTGACAAAATGGTATGTGATGTTCGTGGCAGGTGGATGTTAACTAAGATTTGCTACGCGCTTTTGGTATGTCTGCTCCAGATTTTATACTGACGTCTATGGGAGAAGAAACATGGATTTAAAGTAGCAAAATTAGCACATAGAAAAAGTCAATTGCTACTCCTTGTTATGCTGCTGCTGTTCACTATCCTTGAAGAAAGTCATAGGATATCTGATGAATATATTTTTAATTATGTTTTTTTTTTTTTATAGTAAATTACACCAAAACTGCCTCTGTTGATGTTACCCATCAATTTAGTAGAAGATAACCCAGGGAAACAAAAATAAAAACTGACTTGGAAATCTACAGCTGATTTATAAATTGTCTGCTGAAGGCAATTTGCTCTCTGTGTCTGCTGTGCTTACCCAATTGCTGCTGAAACTAATTGCTCTTTTCTGGGCATTCTTCAAAGAAACAAAAAGCACACAAAACCAAAATATAAATAAACAAAAAAGCGTGCCAACATGAAACAGTGAATTGTAATCAGAGCTTCCCGCTAATTATCAGCCTCTTATCGGAGAATCGCGTCCAACACACAAAGCTAATTGCAAACAACAAGAGGAAGGCTGGCTATGACAAGCACAAGGTGGAACATTTTCGAGCACATACAGAGCTCCGGCGGTGTCAAGGTCTTTCTCAGGTCAGATCCCTAGCAGCTGATCTAGTTCTGCGCTGAGGGTGATTCAAAGGTTAAGTCTTATACCAAAGGGCTGTTCTGGTCAGACACGTAATTGGAATAACAAAGTCAATATAGGTTGCTGGTTGTGGGACACAATCTTCATTTGATCTCTCACACGGCAGATTAATTAAGTGTTATCAATTAATGGCCTGGTAAAAGTGAACACCCTGTTAGTCAGTTTTGCAAGTAGTGTCAAGTGTATGCAAGCCCTGGGGGGGAGGAGAGGGAGGGGGAATCGCCCCTGAGAGGCACAATTGCTCTCTAAGAGCTGGTGAACAAAAAGTATGGGAATATAGGTTTCAAAAAGTAAAAACTAAATAATAATAAGTGCTTTCAATGGCTTCTGTTTTAGTGACACTGAGCTCTGAGCGTAAATGTGTTTGAAATCATTCAGGCAGGCTTTTGTCACATCCCTTTGTGGCAAATATTGCTCTCGTTGTACACCAGCGTGTAGCAGTATGCGGCGAGCAGCATGCAGGGCTGGGTGATGTGCTACCCTTGAGCGCCGATGGATGGGTACCTGGAGGAACAGGGCTGTGGCCTTCCTTAACCCTGCTGTGACTGCTCAGGCGTGCAAGTGCTCATCAAGCGCTCATTGGTACGATTTGGGGCTCCACAACCAGGAGTAACTGACGGTGTCAATTAATAGGTTTGCAATGTTCAGGATGTCCAGCGGAGAGAACTGGCAAAGGTGTTTCTAAGCTCAGTGGTTCAAATATGTCTTTGTGCATGTGTTTTATACCTACCTATCTAATAATGTTTGCACTTCTAAGCTTCTAGGACTTGATTTGCAAAAATGTAATCAAGTATAAGCATCTAATACTGAACTGCATTTATAAGAAAGGTGTTTTGGGCATAAAGCAGTGAGTGGTTTCTGTCAGCCTACCCAGCAACAAGTAACAGAGCTGAAAACCAAGCAGTCCTTGCTGCTGTTCCCTATCAAGAGCCTGTTTAATTTTGCAAGTGCACCAAGCTTCAACAGCTCTTCTAGTTCAAGAACTTTCTCAGAGGATGCAAACAGGCATTCAGGTAGCTTTCAAAAACAAACTGGAGATATGCATTATTTAGGGAGAGTCTGTCTGAAAGGTATTTTTTAAATGGTAGCAATTGCTCTTAGTGTATATTTTCCTGATAGAAATAATGCATTTCAGCAGGTTGATGTCCTTCAGTCCATGCAAGCAAAAAAACAATGGAGTTTACCTCCATGGACCTAGAGCACTGGTGCTGTTAGAGATGTCCGAGTGGCTGCATAGGTAGACTTGGTTTATAATGAAACTGTTTCCCCTGTCAGGTAAAATGTGGATACCATTTGTTTCAAAGTATCGCAGCAACATTCCAGTTACAGGGAACCTATGTTTAGAGCTAAATTGTTTTTTGAAAAAAAAAAAAAGAAAAAATTCCAGTTCAGATTGGAGGGAACCAGCTTGTTCATGGTGTTTTTCTTAGGCACCAGTAGAGATGTTTTCCCACAAATGTTTTCCCATTCGTGGTGTCCACATGAATGGTGGGGTTAGTGGACAGGCTGCAAGGCCATGGCATGCAGCTGGCAGAGCACTGGGCCTGAGGAGTGCTTAAGAGCACTGCACAACTTCTCTTTTGCTTACTTTTCAGCAATTACATTTGTTTATTATTATTATTATTTTTATTATTTTTGTTATTATTATTGTAGACCAATGAGTGGATTTAATTGTAGTCCAAAAGAAGTTTTAGTTCTTGGATGATTAAATGAATGTAGGATGTAATTGTTCTTAACAGCCTTTTTAGTACCCTATTTATCTGTCCTTTTCCTTTCTTGGAATTTTGCCTGTTTCAGTCTTGTTAGATTGTTGTATGGTTTTCTGTGCATCTTCATGGCTTTGAACTTTGCCTACACTGGTTCCTAATTTTGCAGATTTTCCAGGATATTATATTTCCCAAATAAAGCCAATATTGGATGCCTAACTTCAGACATCTTCTGGTGGTCTGCATTTTAGATCATGGGTCCTTAGCACATTTTGAAGGATCTGGCTACAGCCAGATGCTGAGGGGATTACATGGAGCCTTTACTGCAGACGCCAAAGAGAGCAAGAAGCATTTGACCTCTCATGCAAATGGGTTTTGGGCTGAGTTATCCCTCAGGATGGAATTTGAGAGATGCCTGTTTTCTCTTTTCTTTTCCTTCTCTTTCTCTCCCAAATATTTCCTGCTGTTGTTCTTACTGTTCTTTGCTAAGAGGTAAGTTTGTAAACCAATACCCCAATGGACAGGCCTGGAAATGGTCTCTGCACCCAAAATTGCAGAGACCCACTAACCCGTGGCAAGCCGGGTACAATTATCTATGCTCTTCTATGGCCAAAGAAAATACTTTGAGATTATCAAGCCAGCACAGTTAACGTGTGCTAAATTATCAAAGTTAAGGGGCTGGGTTTTCTCATGGTCTGAAGCAGTGCTCATCCTCCCACCACACAGTTGCTGTTGTAAGTGACTGATGGCCAAGCAACGGTAGGAGAACAGTTCCATCACAACTTTGTGAAGTTAAGACAATTCAGCTCTTGCTAAATTGCTCAGCTTTCCGAACTCTCTGTAACCATTTTGGTCACATGTGCATGCTTCACCATAATTTTCATGATATAGCTCGATGGAATACTTTGTAATAAAATCAATTCTAAAAATGCATTTGCAAGTTGCAACCATATTTTTTAAACAGAGTAATCTTCCTCAGTTTTGTCTCCATGATTAAGCATCAGAGTTGATTTCATATATTTTGTTTTATGTGGCTTAACATAAGCAAAAGGAACAGTTCCCCCAAACCTCACTTAAAAATATTTTGACATGTGATTTACTGAAGTTATCTGATGAATTTCAGAACAAATATATGTCTTCTTGCCTTCCTATAATACTATGTGTAATAGCTGTGGCTGTCTGTATTTTTCCACATTGATAAGATGAAGAATGTAGATTTTCTGCAGTCTCCATTTGTTATTTGGGACAAAAAGGATAATACCTTGTCTGTAGCATTTCCTATTTGCCCTGTGCTGCTTACTGCTTACCCCCTTTCCCTGCTGTTTGCTTGTTTCATATGGCCATATCCATGAGACAGAATCTGTCAGTATCTAGATAATGCTGTCACTTCTGCCAACATGTTTCCTACTGGCATTTCAGTATTGATAGAGTATGGCTGGAGCATCAGTGCAAATGTCCCTGCCACATTGCCTGAGTTCTCCAGGTTGAAATGAGCTAAGGAGGAGATGGGTATGGAGTAAATTGCAGGTGGGTGAATTGCTAGCACTGGCAGAGAAAAGCCAGACTCGTGAGTGTTTGCAAATGGTCGAGGGGACAAACACAGAAGGCCAGTGGTAGGCACCTGATGAGCAATTGTGGAGACCTGAAGACATTGAAATTTGCTGCTGCCTAGCCCCTGGAAAAGGCTTTGCAGTTGCTCAGCAAGAACGATGACCAACAGTACCAAAATCCTGCTGCTGGGAGGTCTTGCAGTTTATGGTACCACGGTATTTTTTCTCCAAGAATTTCTGCATACTAGGACAGGAAACCTTCTGCAAAGTTCTTCTCAATAACCTTATCTGAGATCCTGAACTCAGCTGGAAAAATGTTCCACTGTCATATTTTCTGTACAATTTGAATGATGTTTTCTGAAGTGTAGGGCATAGCTGGTACCTTTGAGTGAAGCCCTTGACCCTTGCTACAAGCAACTGCTGAGTACAGAGTATGTTATTTCCATTTCTCCAGCCACTTCCTGGATAAGGAGCCTCACACTGATGTGCTCTTTTGAAAATGGCACTGAGCCTACAATAAAGGAAGACTTTAAGTGGCATGGGACGCTGGCACTGTTGTCCACTGCAAATAATATCACAAAAGGAGGCTTTATATATTGTTTACTCAGGAGATCTATACATCCTTAGGATTCTTACTGTATGGCACATCTTTCCTGTTTTCTGCTGTGCCCCCTCACAGTCTTCCCTGCAAATATTTTTATATATTTTAAATTCAGTCATCTTATTTTTGCCTGAAACAAATGAGTTGGCAAGGTGAGCAACAGAGAGGTTCATTCCTATGTCAAAAGCCCAATGGCCTATCCTGTCAAAGCAATGGAAAACCTCAGACTTACATATGTGGTACAAAGAGGTGGACAAAAGGAGACATAAGATCATATGAAGTGAGGGAGAGCATCTCCTGTTTTCTGTTTATCTTAAGTTTTTGTGATTGCTTCAGTGAGGTCAGATCTTACTGCCAAATTAGAAACAGACAACTTTGATTCATTTTCTACCAAGAGAATTGGATTTTTGAGAGGACCTTAATTCCATTTGAAAGAAAGCATTAAGCATGCCAGGCCCAAGTTCTGAAAATAAATGGTGAATATACATATATATATATATATATATTTACATTTCCAGTACCTAAAGGAATGTCTAACCATACTCTGATGAAACCTGCCCTGGTTCAAAGCAGCTTTTTCTACTGCCTGCAGGTATTTATGTCAGTTTGGTAATAGCTGGCTGCTTGCCTGAATTTGTACAGATACAGACAGGAGACAGGTTGTGAAGACTCATTTTTCCCCCCAGTGAAATGTCACATATTTAGGCTGCAAAAAATCTTCTATCTTAACAGAAAAAGAACCCAAGCTCTCACATTCCTATTTACTCTTAGGAGCACCCTCTGTACTATGGGTTTCACTGATGTCATTGCTCCTGTTCTTGCAGTAAGGTGCTGTTTCATCCAAGAAAGACTGGGAGAACCTGGCCCACCAGTGAATCATTCATACCCATGCTTTGAGGAGACTGCCTGACAAGTGCAAGCTGTAAATCTGCAGCGCTGATTTCCCCTTTAGTATAAAAGAGGCTGTATCCACTTGCCTGAGACCCAGCTTAAGGGAAACTCAAACTTCACACTGCTCAAAAGACATTCCAGCAATACAGCATTTCTGAACTTCAAATGCAGTAATACAACTAAAATTGACTTGTCAGGTTCTGGATTCCTTCCAGAATTAATATATCTATCAACCTCTTGTTGCCTCAGAAAGTGCCACTCTATGTCATATTGTCCATTGTCTCCAATTTATTATCCAGCATTTTGGGACAATTCTTAGGGACCTTACAAGGGAAATAAAATCTGACACCTCTTCAGTTTTACATGTCACGTGAGTTTATTTAAGGTCAGATCTACCATGCAAACTTCTGTGAGCATACAGCTGCACGCATCAGAATGTGAGGTACACAGCCTGGGCAGACCTAACCAAGCCAACGGAAACCAGTACGCAAGAAAAGCTGAATTAAAGCTGGCATCAATTATTTGTTAATGAGAATGAAATTACCATGCCGTTAAGAAGTTAAGTTTCTCCGATATCCATACGACTACAGTGGAAGTACAGAGCTGTCAGTATTTCTCTCCTGGTGAAGCCTTCTAAAGGTAGGCGGAACCTGAAGTTACTTTCCAAGTTGATTGGCTTAAACTGTTGCAAATGCCTTTGTGTGCACTTTTACATAATGTAAACCTTGCATATATTGCTTCAGCTTAAACTGATTTCTGTCTGAATTAAGCCAAATTGAAATAAGCCAGGTTCAAATGGATTTAAGATTGTCCATGTGGATTTCTGGTGGTGTGACTAAATTGATTTAAGAACCTTCCTCCAGTTAAATGAATGCAACTTTTATTACCGTGGGTTCTAAGTGTCTTGAGATCTGGGGCTATAATTCAGTTTTCCATTGTGTATGCAAAGTATCCCATTTGGCTATCCATATGAATGAAAGGACGAGAGTTTCGCCTCCAATGAAGATGTACATAAATGTAAAATATAATTATTAACGTCCTTGTGACACATTCACACATTATATTCCTGTTCGTAGAGAAATACAGTATTGCAGAAGAACTAGAACTAGAAAAAATGAGAAAATTTCATCTCAGGGCTTTGAGTGCTGCACTTTTTAATTAATGGTCAAACGAGAATAATCAAATATAACAGAGAGGATGCATAACTTTAAAGTAAATCTAGATGTGGTCAGACTAATGATACAAACTACCATTTTAATTATGTATTCGAAATACATACAGGCTATTTAAGTTTCTTTTACTTTGTTGTACTGTAAGGGAAGAGGTACCTGGTTTAATAGTGTCCCATTGATTTTTTTTTAGCTTTTGTGAAATAAGCCTTGTTTGGCATAATGAAACTTTTGTTTTCTTCACCTCTTCCGTATTGTCTCTTTTTAAAAATTCACCATTTACTCCTCTGCGCTGAACAAAAATCTTTCCTTAAAAATGAGGAAAGCACAATGCCCTCTATTTCTGAAATCATTAGAATTGACTTTTAGACAATCAATGTGTTAAATGATGTAATTATCCAATGGTCTTTTCCCCATTTAAACCAGTTTGAAAGTTAAAGGTTTGTTTTAGATCAATTCCAACCACTTTGTGTGCAAATTACACGACTGCCTTTTCCTTAACTTATCTCACAAATCCAATTCAGTAGAGGCATGTCCATTTAAAATGGTTCTCTGATAATGAGTAATTCTGAGCTGGAATACTAACTTGTCTAAAGATGGGGAAAAGCCCCGATTCCTAAATTCAACATATTTAAGCCAGAACCAGGTGAGGCAGAAATTTCTGGAAACAATCCCGTTGGTTTAGGAGGCACAAATTTGCTTTTGTAGATGTAGGGCATTGAGCTTTCTTGGGATGGTCTCAGTCTCCAGAGCAGACTGAGTAGTGCAGACTCAGTGCCCACAGCTGACTCCCACCTCTGGTCAGATAAATGCCACCCTCAGAGCCAATACCTCCTTGACAGAAGCTCACTGCTATTGTCAGAAATTTGCTCGAGACGTGACACAGCTGACCCCACATACTGATGCTATTTCAGACATCCTCAGGAAAGCCACAAGAATCTGCCAGCTATGGTGCAAGACCTGTGGGACATCTGCACCTATCCAGAGCAGCATCTGGTGAGCACATAGGACATCTGAAATAACACTAGATACCTGTGCTTTGGCTACAGAAAGTGAACCCCTGCTGCTGGCAGCCTTGGCTATTTTGCTGCAGCATCTCAGGCATGAGGTCCTAGGCTGCTGTTACAGAATGGATGCAGGAACCTGTGATGGAGGCCACCATCAGAAATGACATTGTAGTACCAACCAAGTTCATAAGAAATATGGCTAGGTCAGCTGCCACCCATCCAAGACGTTATGTCATATTTGACCACTGTGTCCTAGTCATCTGGATTTCCCTGGGGTAGATTGCTGGGGAATAACACTGAAGTTGACACTGGCAGTCTTTGCTAGCAGGTCTTTTCTCTCCCACTTCCCTGCTGCTAGGTCCCTCCTTCCTGTTACTGTGTAAGCTCTCAGTGCAAAACCTGCCCTGGCTTCAGGAGACCTCAGTCTAGTCTGGGCTGCTACTTTGCAAGTGATAATAGGACTATTGCATGGTGAAAGGCCAGATTTCATGGTGGGCTTATAAGTGGATACAAGCAGTGTCTTTACTGCAGTGCAATGCTTGGACTGAAAAGAGAAATTGTCTCTTAATATCTAAGACAATGCAGGGACCTGCATGCCTCAGATTGCTTTAGATGTTGGAAACTGTCAGTTGACAGTGTGATTAGACAGTGAGGAACAGGTGTAAATGAGGGCAAAATCCTTTTGAGTTAAAAAACATGTGGTGCTAGTTGTGTATGTTTATTTATTTAGATTTAATTATTGAAACACAAAATGTCAATTATCTAGCATGTATCTATCGACTGAAGAGAACAACATCACGTTAGGTGCATAGTTAAGCATACATATAGAGGTAAAAAAGTGGAAACAGATTTTTGTAGCTTCACTAGCATAGACTCACAAAGGCTCAGGCTGGCAGAATCCTCTACCTGCTTGGCTTCAGGGTGTTGTGTATGGAATTGGCCCCCTATGTGTTAGGTACATCTTGTAGAGCTGTTTGCTGTGTACCGAATACATACATCCTCTGCGTAAGTTACCTGAAGTGAGGTATGATGAGAGGGTCAACTTTTATATTTCTTTCTTGTTTTTATGTGTGCACTTATCCACATAATCTTAAAATTGCAATAATATCCTGCCCCAATTTAATAGATATATTAATTATATTTCTCACCCTTAATGGGCTGCTCACTTTATGGTTTGGGGACACAAAAGTAAATTTGAAAATCAATTATACAATTACATATGTAGCAATAACAGAGCACAGAGCTAATCGTCTTTGGGTCAGGACTATAACCTGCTCATAATGCGGGTTTCATTAGGGTAAGGTCTATTATTGCACAGAATTACAGAAATAACGGGAGTGGGTGTATTCAGCAAGAAATAACAAATGAGGGTCTTTCCCAGATAAGAGAAGCTGTTTGCTGGCTGGAGTGTGATAGCAGGCCCCTATAGTGTATGTAAATTGATAGGGTCAACTTCCCTTGGTGTATGCAATGCGCAGTGTACAAGAATTAATTTCCGTATCATTCTGGAGAATGGCAGGAGGAGGGCTTCCAATTATCACTCATCTTGGATACAACTGAGCTGAACTGCACAGCCAAGTGTATGAAAAAGCCTGGAAGGAGACATGAAATGGGCTAAACACTCATAGTACAGCACACTTGCGCCATTATGCGCTTAATGTTTTCTGCCTATCTACAGGGTTTGTAGCAGAAACTATAGTTGCCTTTGTGTATTGTCTTAGGTGTACCTTTGAGGAACAGGCTTTCTGATATTATTTGTAAAAAAATTTGCACATCACTTACAAATATCTTCTATTATTGTAAACAGATGTGAACTTGATTTTACAGCAGCCATTAGGTAAGCTTTACACTGTCTTTGTTTCACAGTGGGAAGATGATCTTTATGCCGGTTAGAGAATGTGCTCTCCTAAAGCAACTGACGAGAAAAACCTCAATATTTTTTTATATGGAAAGTCAATGTTCACATATCTTTGAGATTTTGGAAGCACAAAGTTAGTTCAGTGTTAATAATCTCGCGTACCACGTGAATACCTCTGATGGTCCAATAAATTTTGCATTTAGCAGCTCGCCCAACGCCTGATCTACCACTGTCGGTTCTGGTAACCATTAGACCATGCAGCTTCCCTTTAAAGCGAGTAACTACCTTCCCCTGGTGTACACAGGCCTGATGTGAATGGGGATGGGAAGAAGGCAGAGCCTCTCCCTTTTCTGGCATTGCAGGGGCAGGCGGAGAAGGCATGATCTCCTTTGCATAGCTAATGCCATCCCCAGCTCCTTACAACTGCACAGGGTTGAGCTACCACATTGCTGTGCTGGGGACTCTGGGGGATGAGGGCTACTCAGCCCTGTTTACAGGAGTAAATCTGTGACTCTCACCTGTTTCAGAAGCCTCTTCACACAGGCATTACAGCCAGTTGTAAAAGTACCATGACTGTAAACAAGGATCAGTTTAATTATTTCTGCCAGAAGGGTTTCCAATTAAATTCCTTTCCTCACCTTTCTGCTTTGTCCTGATGGCACGTCACTGCTTAGTAATTGCCTGTACTGTTTGTTAATGCTTCCTCTGAGATACACAGGGTACTGCAAAAATTTGGTTTCATACTCAGAGAAGTAGTTTCCAAAATACACTTCTGTGATTCCTAGGCAACTTTGAGAACACTATGCTAAAGCAATGGTTGGAAAGCTGGGGGTGGGTGGTTATGGGGGGGATTTTTATCTTTTTAAGTATGATTTAAAATAATGTTTCTGGGAGTCGATTCACTAGCGCCCTGTAAAACCATTTTCATCTCAAAGTGATTAACTAATGAGAATAAAAGAGACTGTATGGAAGTTTTTTGGCATTTATGGCAAACTTCCCCTCCCTCTCAAGTAATCAAATGCAATCTCTGGGTTTTGGCTGCCACTTTTTCACTTCCCTTGGCCTGGTGGTTCTCATGACACTCAAACATGTGATGCAGAGGCACTGTGAGAGTGGAGGATGCTGTGAGGAAGAAATGTTGGAAAGGGGAAGAGTGGAGCATGGAAAAAAGCATGCAAGCAGGAGAAGCATTTGCACACTACACACCGACCAGGAGCCTGGAGAAAGGAGTTTATTCTTCCCCCATGGGACTCTGTTGCTTTTCCTGCAGCCTTGAACAACAACATGCTTTGGTCAGCAGAGATTGGAGCTGGGCTCTGGTGGCATCTCAGCTTGACCCTTCATCTGTGTGCTTTCCTGCGTAACTCCACAGTTCTCACTGTCTGTTGCATCCTTTGCTTGTCTCCTCTGTTTATACTGTTGATGTTTTTCTGTTTTGCAAAGCTGCAGTTTTGACTGTGTTCATACAGTGCCCCACTGCACAGTGCTCCAATCCCAGCTGAGGCTTTGGGACATTTTCATAATGACACAACTTTGTGGATTGTAAGCTATGGTATGTAGATATAGGTGGACCTGTGATTTCCTGAAAGGTGTTTCTGAAAGTTAAATAAGAAAGCCAAATTATCATCAACAAGTTTAATTTTCTCTTGAGACCTCTGACTTCCGATGGGATAATTCAAAGCAATCTGCATGTGGGACAGTGTCGTAGAGATCTGCATTCTTGCAGCTGTACAAGTCTTGGGTTTTCCCTTCTATGGCTGTTAACAGTTTGTTCTTCTCTTATTGACAGCATCTTGTTAGGGCTAGGCTTGGAGCTGAATACCATATGGAGCTGAAGACTTTGGCAAGAGCTGCAGGTACAACATTGGTGCCTTGTTGCTCACACCCCACGTGTTGTGGGCAGCAGTGCAATGGTGAAAACAGAACTGCTTGTATTTTCTCTACATCCATCTGAGACCCAAAATGACAACAGAAAAAAACAGACTGAAGATTGTAGAAACATATTGCTGTATGCAGAAAACCTATTTTCACCTGAGAACAAGCACAAGAAGTTCCCATACTAACTTCTGAACATAGTCCTGTTAGAAAGTAGGTCAGCCAGTCCTGATTTTACTAGTTGCCAGCCAAATTCACTGCAAATGTCAGAAGCACAACTCATCTGGTTGTTAGCCTCCACAGCAGCCAAACATGAAACAGAATGGGTATGATCACATGCTAATTTTGCGTTCTTCCTTAGTCTGGATGTTTATGGTATTTATTTATTGTACTTACGGTAAAACAGTGATGATGGTTATATGTATGACCATAGTGGGTCAGACCAAAAGTCCCTCTAGCTAATGTCCCATCCCTGGAGGTGATCAGTCTCAGTCTAAGGAAGAGCATAAAAGAGGGCAATGACATTGTGCTATCTCATTAGGAAACACCACTACTCTCCAGTGGTCTGACATAGGAACTTGTCATACCAGAGGTGGTGTCTTTGGGCTTGAAAGCCTTGGTGGAATTTTTTCTATAAAATTGCCTAATCTTCCAATATTCTGTGTGAAGTATGATCTAGTGGGATGGTACAAGAAGGCTTGGCTCAGTGGAAAAAAAAAGAAAGCGCTTATGTATTGTAAAAGGCTTGTTTCCTTGGATATACACACAAAAGGCCAACACAGGTTACACAAGTCTTCCTTCTAGTGCTTCTGAAGCTGACTGCCCGATTTTGTGACTTTCTTTAATGTCACTATAAAAAATATTGTTTCCTAAGATTCTATTTATCAATGAATTGCAAAACAATAATTTCTTCTTTACAGGATTGTGGTGAACCTTCCACTCATTAGGAAGGTGCAAATTTTTAAACCTGTGGTGTAGGACCACTGCCTGCAGAGCTAACAAACTGCCTGATGGCAGCACTATGCTGTTACCCTCATGTGCTTTTGCAAGTTCAAGGGGCCAAAAAGCTTATTTGCCCAGTTGGTTTTATTACTGCATATTTAGTCTCAGAGGAATACAGGGACTTGGGAATAAGGGGGTTATTTCCAGGCCTCTCAACTCCTGCTCCGCTTCTGGCTTTACTGGTACCTCCCCAGAATGTTTCAAGGCTGTTCTTTTCCCTGTCTTAACCTGCTGACTTTGTTTTATTCCTCTTACCAAACCAGAGACATCATTCAGTTGCTCCTACATAGGTACACAATGCCATTTGAGATGCCCTATGACACCTTGCCTACTGCAGCTTTTTTGGAAGAACGTGAATCTCCTCTAGATCCTGTATTATATCTGCCATGAAGATACCTTGGGTATCTATTTGTGACCTTTAGAGGTGCCAAGCACCCATACATAGGCAACAGAATCAAGCACCAAAAAAGTTCCCGTCCCTGTGTTGCTATTACTTGTCCCTCTGCATTTGATCTAGGTTGTCCTCTCCTCCTCACTGTCTGGATGAAAGACCAGATGAGGCACCACAACAGATGGCATCAGCTGATGGTAGTGTTACCGCAGAAAAACCAGCTCTGCACAACCTGTTGTTTTGCAGAGCCAGGGTAAAGACAAAGCAGATGCATGCCCAGGCACCCAAACTGGGGGACACCAAAAGGAGAAAAAACTGACGGAGATGGGAGCTAATATTTTAAAAATCAGCTGCCACAGGGGTCAGTGAGGTGTCTTGTCCTGTGAGCTTCTTCTGAACATGGTTATTCGATATGGTAGCTTCGTTAGCAGAGGGCAGGGCACGTGTCTGATGGCCCTGACTTCAGTGCAGATGGATTCTTTACAGCTTACAGCTGCCAGCTAAGGAGTGTGTATGAACGTAGATTCCTTGTGTGATTTATATTTGGCTGCCTTGGACTGCTTTTCATAACAATGGCAAGAGGCATATCCTCTATGCCACTGTGATCCATTTGCTAAACATCAAGTCTTTCATCTGGTATGTGGTGCATTACAGCACCTTGGTGAACTAGCTGAAAGGATGCTCTTAATCTGGCAAAACAAAGTATTCTCCCAGTTTTGAAAATAGCTTAACTTTTAAAGATAAAATATTAATAAATAAGTATATGGAAAGCAAAGCAGCTTAAGAGTTCAGGGACATTAGCAAATAAAACAACCTTTCCGTAGGATAGCTTCATGAAACAGTATCTGCATATGACACACCTATATTCACACCCACAGCATAACCATAAAGATTTGTATAACTTCATTTTTTTCTCACCAATATATACAGGTATTTTACAAAACTATGATGTTGTTTTTTGCAATGATAAAAAGATAGCTCTGTCAAGACATATTTCTAACTTAAGCCCAAGCTTAGAACAACATTTAAATATTTTGCTTCTTCTTGACTTCAGTAAAATTATTTACTGTCTAAAAACTAGAAATGTCCTTAGGAATCTTGCTGAATTTGGGCCTAAGTTATAATTTTTCAATTAATTATTTTGAATTTTCAGCAGAAGGCTATAACAAGCAGCAGGCTTTTGCTCATTGAATGTGATAAATTAAATTTAATTTAATATAATATATTATCTTAGTGGTTGAGAGCAGTCATCATCAGAGTTTTTCATAAGTCAAAATTTAAGATACACCTGACATTTGCAGGTCTTTTAGACTGACAACTATCTCAAAATGATTTACTAAAACCACCTATATTTAGCTATAAATGCAGCAAAAGTAGCTAAATGAACTGGTTTAGAAAGCTTAATATAACTTAATCCTGGCATCTTTTTATAACATCCTAAAATACTTTGCAACACGGAGTCAAGGTTTTCTTTCCTTAAACCCTTTTATGAAGAAAGTTAATTTCACTTTAAAGTCGGAGGCCTTACCTCCCCGGCTGCATTACCAGGCCTCTGACAGGCCTATTCAGCCGGGCCCCGCTGATGTGTTGTAGAGATTTGAAAGTAAAGAATTGCAAGAAGTGCAATTTAATCCCAAAGTCATTACCTAAATGCTGAGATAGGATGGGGATTACCACCAATGTAAATGAGATATGAGACAGCCAATGGATTAGGGGACCCTTTCTTTAGGATGACTTCAGCAAATAGACTAAGATAAGGAAATCTTTGTAATTACATGGAGCTACACTGGTCAATTCTGACTTTTAAATACCGAGGAGCTGGAGAAAAGGAAAAAAACCTACATATGTTATTCTGTGCAATATTAAGTAATTCCTTTCTAATTCTACACAATCAATAGAAGAACATCATGCCAAATGAAAAGATGAGGGCTGCCTACATGTCCTTTTGTGACTGGTATCATTCCATCATTTTTGGTAATATCATTTCCAAATTAAATTTTATGGTCCATTACATACTAGCTCAAACACTTTTCTAATGGAATCTTAAATGGAACTGACTTGCTTTGCGTGGGGTTTGTCTCTCAGTTAAGATGTTATTTAGTTCTAATTATCAGATAATGAACTCAGGAAATTTAATTTTTAATATTTATATGTCAAAAGTCCATTGTACTTTGGTTAAAGGCTTTAAATTAAAAATTAACATGGACAGAATACTAATTGAATATTTTCCCTATCTATAAGAGTGAGAAATGAGTTACATAGTTCCCAGATTAGCTTGTTACAGTGCAACTGTTTACTTAAAAACTTAATTTACTCTTCAGGAATAAATCACAAATAAGGAGATGCAGGAAAATGAACCTGAGAAGCTTTAGGCTTACAAGTTTAAAGTGCATCATGTCTTTACGTGTGCTGTCTCAGCTTTGTATCTATAAGGTATCATTCAGATGTATATATATATTTACAGCATATGTCAATGTCTGTGCATATATGCAGTTTCCAAATCATGCTGGTTCTTTTCTTGGGTGTTCTCTCTGTTTGTACTTTCTCTCTTTGCCCACTTTCACTCCTCGTTTCATTCTTAACAAAAAAAAAAATGTAATCCTCACTTTTTTTTTTTTTTTTTAATTATCCTTTCACATTTCAGAGCAAGATGTTTCAGGAAAATAACTGCAGAAGTGGGAGAACGGTGTTTCTTTGGACTTAAATGTTTCAACTGTCCCATTGTTCTTTTGGTACCTTACTATTGCAATAGACCCTGGTGACTGAGCTAAAGCCTCTGCAGACCAGGTATAACATGTATGGAGAGTGACCTTCATCAGAACATTTCCACAGTACCAAGTCCCCTCTTTTTGTGTAGTGGCTTACTGAGTAAGGTGTTTGCTCCAAGGTGAGAGACTCAGGCTTAAGAGTAGGGTATTTGGGGCCCTACCAAAATGAGCAGTTTGGGCATTTTATCTTAAGTCTGTTTAGTTTAACATTCATAAACAGTACTCAGAGCAGAGACTGGACAGCTGAATCTCTGCATTCACTTGTGCCTTGCTTACGTGATGTGTGCTCCCTCTTTGTTGTTTAAAGCTTAACCTGGGCTCAGTCCTGAGATGTGTGAGCTGCTGTTACAGTTGAACACACTCAACAAGCTCATGATCTTCTGGAGCATGTGCCATACAAGAATAGGGAGAGAAAGCTGGATTTGTTCAGCTGGGAGAAGAGAGGGCTGAGTGGGGCAAGTATTGCTGATTTCAGCTAATGAAGGTTATAGAGTAGACAGATCCAGACTCTCTTCAGAGGTGGGCAGGGAAAGGATGAAATAAAAGAGATGGGGAAAATATTGATAAGATGTAAGGAGGTTCATAATGATGATGATCAAAACCTAGAACAGGTTGCTCAGAGGGGCTGTAGAGTATCTGTCCATGGGGATACTCAAAAACTCCCTGGACAAGCTGTTGAGCTGCCCATTTGAACTTCAAAGAGAGTGCTGCTTTGAGCAAGCTGTTGGACCACGTGACCTCCAAAAGTCCCTTCCAAGCAATATTATTCTGTGATTCAGTTATCTGTATCCTAAAAGCTGTCCAATCTTTTTAATCAGTAGGGTGTAGACAAGTATCAGAAAACATCCTTTTAAAAACTGACTTTCAAGAAAAGTAGATGTTAGTAATATTTTCCAATGTTATTTACCCAGATATGTATATCTAAAGTGGATCTGGTATTGTTGGTATGACATGATATATGAGTGCAGATGATGTGTCACTTTCCCCTAAAGAGACTGTCATTTATGTGTCAATCGTGATTAAATTCCCATCTAACCTCTCTGTAGCTCTGATTTAGCAAACCAGGCTTGCAAACCTCTATCAAAGAAACAAACTCAAACCAAACAATTTTTCTCCACTTCCTCCTCCTCTGACTTTGTCAGCAAGAGGAATCTGCTCAGACAGATTTTGCTCTCAGATTCACCAAGGTGAATTTATGATTACTCCAGTTTCTTTCTTGGTGTTAGTTGTGACTCAGAGCCCTGGAACTAGGATTGCAGATCTCACCTGGCAGTCATGGGCTTTGAAAGTTAATTGTTATCAAGAAGAGTTATTGCAAGTGCACCTATGGGATACTGCAAGCTCCTGACATGTAAGAGTTTATAATTAATAGCCTTAACCTAAAAGGCTGTGGTTTTGATTGGTCCAGCAGTTGCATTAGAGGAAAGCCAGGATTATTATTTGACTCATTTTCTACTTCAGTTTCTACAATCTGAATTATTCCCTATTCCTCTTTTGTTAGTAAAAACAGTAGGCTTGGCAGGAGGGCGGCCAAGCCAAAGAGAAACCCTTGGTTTATCATCAAGCTCTGCTCACACAAATATGCTATGTCCTCACAGGTGTTGGGTTGGGTTTTGTGTGAAGCGTACAGTACTGGACCTTGCATTGTCTGCTGTTAAGGAAGAACAATACTATATATCAGGCTTATATATATGTAATAAATATGTATATATGTATATAAGCCTGATATATAGTATTGTTCTTCCTTAACAGGAATATACATATATATAAGCCTGATATATATATATATATATATATATACATACATTGCACTAAGCTGGGATCATAACAGGGGTCGAGTAGTATGATATCTGCTCAGAAGCTGTCAGCAAAGCAGGGAGACCATCTGTCCACGGTGGGGCAGGCAGTGCTGGGGAGGAGTCTGATGGATCTCTGCCTCTGGGAAATCATATGGAGACTGTCTTTACCAAAGCTGTAGCAGCAGCAGGGAGCATGAAGGAACTCTATCTAATGTCCAGACAGCAGAACATGGCTCATGATAGGTCTGCTATCACCATCACTGTAGCCTTGGCTCCACAAACACATGCCACTGGCTTTCACAGCCTTCCAGCCTGTGGTAACCCTCTTGGAAACTTCTCCAGAATTTGCAAGATGGCCTGGGATGGAAGGATCTATGCATTATAAATCAGTTGTAGGTTTTATCATCAGTTGGTGAAAAAAACGTAATGATGGGAGGAGCCAAGGAGAAATAATCTTAGTGTACATTAATTAAGTTTAGTTAGCTTGTGCTCGCTGCTCAGAATCACATCATCCTGAATCAATTAATACTGAGAGAATTGAGCAGCATGAAAAAGGTACATCCTATTATCTCCATTCTTGAAGACTTCAGTCTGATTCCCTCTCATTCTTCCATTAAACACATTTCTTACATTTAATTTCTTTCCAAAATAAATAAAGAAAATTTCTTGAGACATATGTTACCTGTGGACAGATAGTTCATTGTTTTTTAAATTGAGAAAGTGATGTGTATGTGTACATGAGCATGTGCGTTTCTGAAGTAACTGCTATAATAGAGCTTTCACATTCATTTTTGCTTTTTAATTGAATAGTAAATTAATTTGATTAATAAAAATCCTGCGTAGCTCCTGAGTGTGAATTAAAGCCAGGCTGAGCCCATAAATATAATATCTTCCAAACCAGTCATTTTGCAAAGCTCCTTCTAATTTTTCTTTTCCTTTTATTCCCTTAAGGCTGTAGTGCTGAGGCTAGACTGGGTGCCTGCTACTCTTAAATGTTTATTTCCTTTCTCAATGACTATTTCAATTTTTGCCAGAAAGGATATCTTGTAATCATTTTGTGCTATTCATTAATCTCTTAAAATAATAGTGCACTCTTTCTCAGCAGATCTAGTATCGCATGACTGAAATGACTAATCTTTAAGCAATATGTGGCAAATATCAGGTAGCTGAAATGAACAGTCTGGCTATGTCTGACCTATTTTCCAGCTTTGGAGAGGCCTGTTCCTTTTACCTCAGTGCTATTTTCCTGTTCTTTTAATACAGACATTATCTTGATTCCACTTTAAAATACTCAAATCATCCCTGTTGCTTTGTTGCACATACCTGAACTGTGACTTTAGGAAGTGCTACTTGTCTGAAGAAAAGATATGATGGGCCATTTTTGTTTCTTCTTGACTATTCTCCCTTACCTAAACACCAAGTTCTTTCAGTCTAACAGTGCTTTAATTGAACCTAGGAAAAATCTCAAGACTGTGGGAGCAGGACCCACCTGTATTATTTTGGGGCGACAGATAAATAAGAGACTTGCTTCCTTCTCCTTCTTAAAGTGCACTTCTTAAAGTGCATCTTAGTCTAGGAGAAGAAATGAGAGGCTGCAGCAATGAGACAGGGTAACCAAAATAAGAATGTGAAAATGAAGATTGACTGGGATATCAAGTTGAAGTGCATACATGGAATATGCTTTGATCTTTGTTTATGAAAACACCTATGTGAAACCTTGTTTTTTATTTGCTGTTTTAGTATAAAACATTATCAATCCTTTGTGCATTGATCTTTTGATCCAGTGTCTCTTAAAACTTCACTTCTCCCATGTGTGGCATACACTGGAAGACCTGCGCTTGTATGAGAGTCCTTCTGTGTGCAGCAATACACTCCAGTCACTCCAAGGCCAAGATATATGATTTAACAAACCAACAACTTATCTTTCAATTTCTAACTGATTTAAAAACAATTGCTTTACTGTTGCTTCAGAGGAGGGTGGGTCTTTCACTGTCACAAGGTCACATTGCAAGTTTTAATTGCTGGGTGCTGTTCTGTCCTTTCATGGCTTTCGAAGTGATAAATGGCTCGTCGGTTCAAAAGCTAGTCTATATAAACAAGCTTATCTCTGCCCATAGTCTTTAATGAAAAATGAGTTGTGAGTATCATTGTTAATCATGGTAATTGTTAATGTTAAGAGGGCTGGTATTATGAGTTTTCCTATTAGGCTTTCAATTCGTTATATAAAATGAGCAATCTAGTAGCCATCTATAGCATTCTAATTTTAATTATCTAGTGCCTGCATTTCAGACCACCCTTTCTTCATTGAGATTAACAAAACCTTTAATGCAGTAACCAGAGTCTTTTGATGTTATTGGGCAAAGTTACTTGGGATGTTCAATACACAATTGTATCATTAAAGATCAACTCATCACACTCTGATGTACTTCCTTCTGAGAACTGCTGTCTATTGGCTGTGCTGTAGCTTGCCTGACATACGCTGGCAATTTTGCTGGTGTTTGTTCAGCTCCATATACAAAAAAAAAAAAAAACAGACTTTACATCAAATTAAAAAAAGATTGAGGTTATGTGCTGCATTGCAAAGAAGAGTGCTAGTGACAAGCAGAGTTTGCACAGATACTATGGTCAATCACTGAGGTATTTCTCTGTTTTTTTGATATGAATTCCTGAGAAGAATAAGCAGAGATTTCAAAATGTATGTCCAACTATTACAGTTAGGAAAAACACAAGAAATCCTGGATTTTCTTCTATTTTACCTGCACCCTAGCACCACAGACAGCAGTAAAGCTGGAGAAAGTGAACTACAAGCCTAACTGCAAGGAAGTAAATTGTAAGAGATATACAGAACATATCACCAATTCCCAAGTACAAGACTCAGTTTCTGTTTGAACCAGAAAGCAGACAGAAGAAAAATATCTTAACACTGTTGAACCAGTACTTCGAGCTGTGGCTTAAGCTATTCCTAGAAATACTTATTGCTATTTCAAAAGATGGTTTGAACTTGAGCAGGAGGGTAGACCGGTATATCCTAATTTTGCTCAATCCTACTTTTAAGAGAAGAAAACTTTAAAATGTTTACCACTTCAGAGGAAATGATGTAGAATTAAGTGATCTTGCATGGTTTCAACACAGAACCAGGTCACATTTTTTTGGGAGAGCAATTCATGTTACCCAAAAGAGCAAGATTGCCACTGGTCTTTGAAACTTACTTTCTAGAGCAAGGTTTGGTATCACAAACAGTTGCTTTGGCTTCTTACACAGCACCAAGGAGTTAATGTTTTTCACTGGACTATATCCTTGGTAGTGGACATAAGCAGATATATATGGATTTTGACTCAAATCTGAATTTCTTTTGCCCAAATTAGTTCCAGGTTATTTGGATCCATGGTATGCATGATGTAGAAGTACTTTTATAAAGCTCATACCTGAATAAATCCTCATCTTTAGCATGCTTTTGAGGTTGAAAGATGAACTGATCTCTGGTTTTCATGTGTACTGTGGTCAGCTGATACCAGTAATAACCTGCCAGAGTATGTAAGTAAAAAAAAGATAACTAGGAAAGACCAAAATACTTCAGGACTATATAAGCCTTTAGTCTATGAGGAGGTTTATGTATGAAAGACAAAAGGACAGAGCAATGATAGATTTAAAATACACACTAAAAGTGCATAGAATTCCTTAGACAACCAATAGAGGTATTTAAAAGAATTGTGGACTACAGTATCATGACAGCAACTCCTAAAAATTCACCACACTTCATGCATGTCTGCTTCAGCTTTGTAGGATGAGGTACATGTGAGTGTATCTTCTCTCCATCATTTGAGATACAAATATTCATTACAACAGCATAGTCCCCATTTAAATGAATCAAGAGGGAGAGCTATTTGAATATATCTGTGTGGATCAGTGATGCAAGTTTAAGTGGCTGGCATCTCCCATTTTCTGGTTTTATATTTACATTATATATTATGTCACAGTACGGAAATGCAAAAGATGCAGAAGGTGACATTTGCAGATGTATGAAAGGATAATTTCTTTTATCTCTAAAATCAACAAGAGGTTTCTGCTGGTCACATGTTTCTGCTGGAAAGAGGGTGGAAAAGTTGAAAAGGGTACAGAAAGGAATAGATTATGGCATTTTCCAGAGGGAACTATTGTATTTTTAAGAAATTCTTCCTACATGAACAGAGAGAAGTGTGGGAGCTTGACACCACACCATATGTCATAGGGACAGCGAGATGTTTATAGATGTTCCCAGAATACTTTACTGATACAGACTACCAGGAAGGGCTTCCAGATATGAATATAGTTAAATAGCTTTTCTGATAACACTAAACCTTCTAGTACAGGTGAGCTGTTAATTTTCTTTGTCATTTGTACTGTTTATCATTGACTCTGTCATCAGAAGGTTGGTTTGAATTTGATGTTTATGAGAAGTTGAAAGCTGAACAATGTTCTTTGTTCTTGCATTAGCATAGGGTGTTTTGCTCAGGGCTCCAAATCATTTGATTTCTTTGTATATTTTGCCATAAAATGCGTCTATCCTATCTTCTCAATGCTGAATTAGTTTGTTTAGGTCATAGAATGCTCTGCATTTTGCATCCCTCCCTTACATGGTGTTTTCCGAGCTTCACAGTCTCCGGGGGAAGTTGAATCCTATTTGTACTCAACCAAATATTGTGTGCGAGGGTAGCAAACGTATCAAGTGATTGCACCTGGCTGTAAAAGGACCTGGTTCTTCTAATGCTCTCACCCTACAAGGGTATTGGAGAAAGTCTAAAGAAGTCAGTAGGATCACTCCTGACTCACTACGGTGTAAATAAGAACCAACTGTCTTATTTCTGATGTCGTTAGTAGATGTTCAGTGTATCTGTTTAATACTGCAATCATGACCTCCAGTGAAAAGTTCATTAGTTGCATGCAGAAATAAGGCCTGACCCAAGGCAGAATGATAAAGGGCTTGGTGTTATGCAGCTCCTGTCAGTCCCAGAGTGCTTGTCAAGGTTATGAGTTAAAGATTGATAGTGTAGTGACTGCACAAGCATTTATATGAGAGGGGAGAGGTCACAAACAGGCCCTGGGCATTAGATCCTCTCTTACAAGGAGAAGGAATATCGGCCAGAATGCAAGAGTGGTTGTCCCTCTCTTTTCAAGAAGTGCTGTGGGAATCTTTGTCTACTGTAGTATTTGTTCCCGCTTAAAACTTGTTTTAAACAAAACTTGTTTCAAACAAGTTTCAAGATATAATAAGGTTGTCCATGGTATAGATGGCCATTGTCTGTGTAGGAATAGTTAGGATCTGATTCCAGTAAGCTTATTTTATTTTAGGTCAACAGTGCCTCATTCAAAGCTGTTCTGTTTGAAACCCTCAAATATTTTAAGCAAGGAATTTAAATTTACAGGTGATCAAATGTCCATATCTCTTGACCAAGGAAGCCTGTCTTTGCACATTTTATCTTACATCATCATTTGCCTTCAAGAAGACCACTTACAACATGCAGTTTTAAAGATGCATTAGCCATATTCCTTGTGCACTATTCAGCTACATCTACTCCAGCAACCGTATTTTATCTGTCTTTTATTACTACCCTGCGTACAGCAAAATCCTTTTGTCATTTTTTATTTCCCTCTAACCACCCTGTCAGGAAGGACATTTGAATTTGTCTGTCCTGGATGAGATTGACCAGAATTGTACACAATACTTCCATTTCTGTGGTATGCCATCCTGTAGACCATGTATTAGGGACTGCAGGCATTCGTGCTTCAAGCCAAACAAGTTCTGATGGAAGAAGAGCATCTCTCATAGAGGGCACCCAAACAAAAGGATCTGCAGAATGACCTTCAAAGGATTTCAGCATGGGATTGCAAGGCCCATAGGCAGGTAACCTTCATACAAGTTCTCCCTGAAGTCCTGCTTGGGCCATGGTTCAACCATGTGACTTAAGAGCTTTTTCAAATCTTTTGTTCATTTTTCTTTATTTTCAAAGAAAGTGTTGACAGTCAAACTCTCACAAACCATGTGCCCACCCACAATTCTAACCTTTCCTGAATAATGCTGAACTTCTTGTGTCAAGACAGAAGAAGTCTGTAGCAGAACTGGACACCTTCTGGCTCTTCATCCTCTGCCCAAACCCCTCAATCTGTCATTCAGTATAGACCTCTCATGGAAAATAATGTCAAAGCCACAAGATCCAGGAGTCCAGTCACGACCAAGCTTTGTAGTTCCAGCCTCTAAGTTATAGAATGTGCTAGGTAGGTAATAGAATGGAAATGAAGTAATATTTCAATATTTTCATGCTGCCTGCATTACAATTATGATGTTAATTAATTATCTGCCTGGCAGTTAACACCATGCAGAGGCATGGTTGCGGTCGACTTCCTGCTGTTCTGCTAGCAGTGAGTAATTAACCTCTCCTCTTCCCTGGGATTCTCTACAAGATGATCAGCGTGTTGATGATATAATTATTATTAATTCAGTTTCTGTGTTTCGTTGACATTGTTAATTACTTGTCGGTAATCAGCTAATGTTTAATCTTCCTTGCTGGATAGCTTCTTAAAAGGCCGCTTGAAATGGTTCAGAGAGGCTTCCCAGTGCATTCTCAGTCCTCATTGCATCAAGTGTTGGAGAGACCACTATTCAGAATAAATTATTGTCTAAACACTACAAAGAGTCTACTGAAGTTGGAGAATTTTTAGATCAAATTATATTGCTGTTTTCACTGTTTTAAGCTAGAATATGTAAAGCTATTGCCAATAAATCAGGGAAACAAGTGGGATCCTTTTTGGTGCCAACTTTGAAAATCAATCTCACTTACAGAATTGTCAATATCATTTAAAGAGCAAAATTTAATTTAGTGCTGTTTTTTGTTTTTAGAGGATTAGTGATTATCCTGCAAATAAATGTTCATGGCATTTCTACTTTCAGCAAAAATAAGAAATCTCTTTCTGTTTTGCACTGCAACAAACAGCGTGGAAGGTTTCAAAAAATATTTTCATAGAATAAAAAAGTGTTATTTTTTCAGCATATAGTTATACCTACCAAAGATATGAGGTCATTTTGCTTTAATTTCTTAGGTTGGCATTTGTCAAAATACCAAAAAGACACCGAATTATTGGGATAGAGCAGCAAACAATTAATTGTATTCCATATGCTCTTCTTTCCAAGACTGGAACTATCCCTGTGTTTCTAGGTAAAATATATGGCTTAAAAGCAGAATGATGTGAGGAAACCAGAAGTTCTGGTCTTCGGAAGAACTGTGCTTAAGCTTGCTTATGTGATGGAAAGGCTTTGAGAAAGAGCAGTCAAAGGAAGACCTTGAATGAAAAGAAGGTACTTGATGAAGAAGGAGAGCATACATTTTTCTCTACCTGGTACTAGTAAGGTCTCTGTGGTAGTATGGTGTTCAGTTTCTGGTGTTTAATTTTAAGAAATGGACCAAAAGTTCAGAGAACAAGAATGAAGGGAGAATACATGGCCAATGAGGAAAGAGTGAATAAATTGGGGTTTTCAGACTGAAGGAGAGAGGGCTGAACCTCTCTTTTTGGTGACAGCCTCATATTTACCTGGCTGCTGCAAAGAAAAGGAGCTCTGTTATGACTGTGTCTGTGAAGGCTGAAATACAAAGACATATGATAATGCTGCAGCCAGAGACTAGGGTTAGGTGTTACTCCAAGCATGAGAACAGGCAGAGAAGCAGAGCTAGGAACTGCCAGGAGTTAAACTGGCACAAGGAAAATGGAAAGAGATGAGCTGAGGAGCAGGAATGAGGAAAAGAAAAAAAAAATGGCAGAAACACCAAACTAAACAGAATCCCTACAAGGAAGGTGAGATGCATCCTAGATGATGAGAGGACACTGCAGCAGAGGGAGTGCAGGCAGGGATGGGGAGCAGTTGTGAATGGGTATTCTGTAAGAGCAGCAAGAGATAGGGAAAGCAATAGTGTGGTCAAACAGAATGAGAATAATTAAGCAGTTTGGGAAACCATAAAGAAGAAGGAAATGAGAAGAGAAGAAGAATTAAATAGGAATGCAAGGCAGAAATAAGGATTTGGTTTTGTTTGAAATGGAGTGGCACTGCAGAGTTTGTGGGCAATTAAACAGAGATCATTCCAATACCATTTTTAAAATCGTCTAAGTCTTAATTGCTTTCCTCTGTAGGAATTCCATGCCAAAAAAACAGCTATCGTTTGTCTGAGATTACCTTCAAGTTTTTGTTGAACCTGGAGTTTGGGAAACTCGGAGCAAAACTCAGCCAATGCTTCTGCTTTATACCTTACTTTGGCCTGAAACCCTGCAAAGTGCTTCTACTTTATGTTTTAGTTGGAATCACAGTCTCTCCTGTGTCAACTAGAAAATTTTATATGTATACCATATGTATACCCCAAAACAACTTAAATTCACATGAAATTTTGGACCAAGAACTGTCATAAATCTCAGGAATGTAATCATGTTTCTTTCTGGAAGCTTCAGTCTCACTTTTAAACTCAAACACCCAAAGGATAAATGTCCACTTTTCCTTTGCAGAGTATGTGGCAAAGCTTAGTCTCACCAAGAAAACTAGTGGGATTTTGTAACACAGAGTGCTACACTTGAAGGGGAAATGGAACATTTTTTATTCCCTAAGTTTCACATAAAGGTAATATAAATGAGCATGCAGATTGTGGAATGGTTCATATTTTACATATTTGAGTCCTGGTAATAGGTGGGAACAATATGAATTGTACCTGTGTACTGAACGAGGTCTAGTTACACAGCCTGCCTTTGATAACACTCCTCATTTTGTAAGCTATATGACATGTCAATTTACTGTTTTCATTTTGGAGCCTGAGAGTGTTGGATTGAAGCTTCAAGATCAAAACAAAGGTTAAAAGAAAAGAACCGTTGATTTTTTTTCCCAAGTGTAAATATTCTCAGGTATCGGAGGGTGACACCCTGTATTATCTGGAAACAAGGACTCCTGTTGTATGTTCCTTTTACAGAAGGAGGATGATTCAGTTGTTCTGGTATTTGTCTTGAATGTGGACAGCATGGATTTCATTCCTCATACTGCTACAGACTTTGTGTATGACCTTGGGAAAATCATTCAGACCCAAATACTCAATGCTACTTAGATGCCTTGTGTTTGCAGGGCTGACGTGACCTGACAAAGTCTGAATTTTGAATGTTCCAGCTTAATGAACTATTTGCAAACATTTTCATGCAGGCAAAGCACAAGCTATTAGGTTGCCCACCATCTCTGGGCTTCAGCTACACCTTTGGTGTGTTTGGATGCTGTCTAATAAGTCAGCTAGCTCACATGGTGTATCTGCTTTCTGGTAGGATGACAGCTTCCACAATGAATAATGAAAACTGATTTTTTTTTTTTACAAGTATTATTTTGAGATGAGAGTATGAAAAAATGGCAATCGGCCATTATCCCAAGTATTTCTTTGGATACAAAAGCACTTTCAGGTCAGAATTCTCCTGCAAAATTACTAAAACCATGGTTATACAGGAAGCCACTTTGAGTTAGAGTCAAAAACACATGAAGAGAGTTTTGCAGCGCTTATCCTTGTTCTGCAGAGGGCAGCGCAGAGTGGCAGAAGCTGACTGAAAATGAGAGACAGCAACCCAAAAGGAGCCGAGTCTTATTTTTACCCAGAACAGTGTAAATCTGGCAGTGCCCCGAGAAGTCAAGGGCTTTCCTTCAGATCTGCAGCAGGGTGTCTGGGAGCAGGAGCTCACTCCCTGCCTTTACTGGTGGCAGCGTGCGGGAAATTGGAACCAGCTTTGGTTGTTGGGATGCAGAGTTTGCATCAGAGCTAGTGATGTTTATTATGGAGTTCAGAATGGTACTCATCTTCTTATATTATCTTCCCAGAGCTGCTCACTTTAGGGGTTTGGCCAAAGAGCTGAAAGAGGTGTAACTCAACCTTACATTCTCTTGAAACTACTTGCTTGCACCCCTTCAACTGTATGAAATTATCAGAGTGCTTAACATGCAAAAGAGTAAGATTTGACATTAAATTTTTTCCTGCGTTGTGAATTGAAGGTCAGTATGAGCTATTGTCAATTGCTGTCTGAGTATATTACTTGAATAACTCTATTCAAAGACCAATAAATTAGATTTCTCACAAACAAGCTCTAGAAATAGTTTTTACAAAATTCAGTTCCTCCTAATTAAACAAGAACTCTCTGGGAATTTAAAACCCATATTACCTCATTTACACAACGATAGTAGATTGTAATTAAAAAAAAAGTCAGAAAATATACTAAAGTTTCAGCTGAATTTTTTTTTTTTTTTTTTTAAATCTAGTTCATATGCGATCTGTGTTTTGGTAACACAGGCATATCGTACCATTAGGAAATGACGGTTTTCAATGGTTTGTAAAATGTCTTGTGTTCTGAGTTATAACCTTAGGAATGAGCCACTGGGAGTCGGTGGGTACATTTGACCCTCTGTTAGTGCAGCTGAAGCCGCCTTACCCACTTTTTCACAGACAGGGTCTCTGTCACTCACTCTTCATCTAGTCCATGTTTGCTGCTGTATTCACCTGTGCTTTTACCTGCACAGCTTATGGTTGGCCCCAGAGAATATATACTGCTATATCAGTATAACTGCACCTACTTTGAAGTTTGGGGAACAAAAAAGGGGACATTTTGTTATATCGCTGAAAATTTCTAGTGTGAGTGGCTGGCTCACTTTTGTTGGAACATTGTAATATTATTACTAATGTTTCCTGTAGGTGTATAGTGCCATAGCTGCATGAATGCATAGGAGAGTGAAACTCACACCGTGGATGCCTGACATACACATGAGCTGGCTTCAGAATCTTCTCTGAAGCCAAAGCAGTGATGATCAGTGTGAAAGCATCCCTGTTGACTTCCCTCAGATTGTCAGAGGAATCGCTTACTATATTCAAAGCAATTAGGCTGGGCTGCTTTTATTTCTCTTGGACACTGCAAAAGAATCTCTCCTGGAAATAGTGAAATTATTCAAGTATCACTGTAGGTACGTGCTGGCTTTACAACTGTTATTGGTCCTGACCATATATAAGAAATAAAGTTTCTGAATCTTGGAGTTCAGGGTGTTTGCAGGGCTGGTAGCTGAAACAACTTCATATGTTGCATGTATGTTTGTATGCTGCAGTAAATCATGACACGTAGCATTGTCGAAGTAAGTGTGGGGTACTATCATACCTAAATTGTCAAGAAGTTTTTTTTGTTTGTTTGTTTGTTTGTTTGTTTTTTGTTTGTTTGTAGAAATACTTAAAACCCATCAACATGTCATGGAGAATATCCTTCTGCTTTGAGTTGCACGTTGGTCCATTGATTACTCATCTGGAACACTTTTGACTGCTGAAATAATGATCAAAGTAAGGACAAGGGGCTGGAGGAGATTTTTTGCTGGATCACCCAGTCCTCTGTGTACATGGGCACACTGGATTGCCCTTTATCAACTGACCAAAGTTCAACTGAAACCACTGAGGTTTTCTGTTCCCAACTCCCTACTGAAACTCACCTACCAAAACACTATTTCTGAACTTCATCACTTCACTAATTAGAAACCATCTTGTGAGTTCCAGATAAAAATTATGTTTGATCAGTTTATATCCATGCATTCGGAGCCAGGGTCATTTCTGAGTTCAAGCAGTTCTACTCCCTCTGTGGTGTGACCTTAATAAAATTTGTACTACCTTGTTCCAATATGATCGCTCTTTCCATTTCTTCAGAGCAGTGAAAGTTATAAAGTCTTCAGGTTTTTAGTTTTGTTCTCTTTTTGGTGGTAAATATTCCAGCCGTGATGGCTGCAAGAGTATTAAATGGGGCACTGCAAATACAAACAAGTAGAACAAGAAACCATCTCTGTCCTATACTTTTACAAGTTACAAACAAGATTAAGTGGCTGAAAGGAAAAACTATCTCATCCTTGTTAGTTCTGGATACAAAATATGGGCTTCTTTATTTAGGGGAGAAGCAGGAAAAAATAGAAAAATTCATTTGGAAAGGCAATAGTTCATATTTGCTGCTTGCCTCTATAGTGGGCTGTGTTTAAAGGCGATATAGCAGAACTTCTTTTGAATGCAATTTGGTAGAAAATAAAGGGATCGTCTTCATCTTTTTCCATATGTATCTCATAGTATCAGGTGTATTGTGTATCACATAGTATCAGGAGTAAGGGAAAAGCCTAAGGTTTTTGGAGAAGATCATGATAATAGCTTAGACTGCTAGTTGAGGAAAAGCAAGGGATGGTATTACAACAGGTCACTAGACCTGTTTGACAGAAGCAGCTAAGCGAAAGAAGTCTTTAAAGTCAAAAATGTTGCTGTTAGGTGTGAGTGGAAAGGAAAGGGGCTGTGATCATCAGATGGCTGGGCTTCCTAATAGGCAGTGACCAACACAAATGCAAAAAGAGCATGGAATAAACAAGTGAAGACAAAACAAGGCTTAGATAAGAGTTTTAGCTGGATGGAAAGCCTGAAAGATATTGTTAAATATCTGTAAAAAGTACACCTGAGCACCAGCCTGAAGTGAGCCAAATCCGTGATCTGACCTTGCTTACGTGGCTGAAGGGGTGAAAGGGTGATTGAAATGGGTTCACCTCCACTTGCCCATCTGCAAATGCAATGCTTGTGCTGGGTGTGGGTTATAGCCAGTGCTGGGAAACATTCTTTTTAATTTTAAAGTTTAAGACATATTTATTTCCAGTTACAAAATAAGAAAAACAATGAAGTGTAAACAGCATTAATTATTAGCTGCAGGCTCTTGAAGAGAACTCTCAGAGATTTCATCTACTTGGCTGCAAAATAGGTTAAGATTATTAGCCCTATCCCACAAGTGGGGATCTGAACCTCAAGGTCACACAGTGTGTCAGTAGCAGAGTCAAATAAAAAAAAAATCCAGCAAGTTCTTGCTCTAACTGCAAGCCAGCACTGCCACATTCAATATAATATATAGATAGTGTACTGTAAACTCCTGTGAAAAGAATCTGTGGTTTGATTACTTCAATAATCTCAAAATCTAATTCTGATTTTGCTGGTACAGTGTCAGTGCTACGAATCTATCTCATCCAAGTCGGTTTCTCTTCAATTTTTCAATCTGGCTTGTCTAGGGAGACGGGGTGACATTTCTCCTTGTTTTGTTCTTTTTTATTTCTTTTACCTCTGTCACAACCCTCTAAAACAATACTTTAGAAAATGACAGAGAAGCAGTGTTTGTAAAATGTCATGATCACAAACAATCAGAGTGATTGCATGCTACATTTATCGTACATCAATGTTCCCTGCCATCAATTGCTTCTTGAAACTACAGAATTCTACGAAGTGAAGCGGGAGTTGCTCTTACAGTAAGTTGTCCTAACAACTTTTTGTAGTCCCTTGTTCTAGCAGTAGAGCTGAGCTAATTATTTAAATCCTGCATTATCAACTCTGACTTTTTAATTAAGCAAGTAAGTTGTTATTAGTAGTTTGCAAATATTTCCAAATGGTTTAGCCGAGCCTTATCCCTCACTTTCAGTATTTATTATTGAGGATGTCTGAGCCATGAGCTGTGATTTTCTTCCTGATTCTAGACTGGATGGATTGGCTTTTTTAAAAAGGGAAGAATAATGAATGGCTGAATTTGAAGACAAAGTTTCAGCTAATTTTCTGAAGAGATGTTAGTTTCACCAATTGGCTGGGTCAGTCAGAATCTGTGGGAATAATAAACAACAGCATCTCCCAAATCAAAGTAAATCACACTGCTTACTTTCACTCACAAAATCACAAACAAATCCACCAAAATATGCCTTCTTTTCAAACATTTTAGTATAGCTGATATCTATGATCCATGACTTTTGTTAGTTCTCTGAAACATTCATGAGTCAGGCCAGCCGTAAATCCTTTCTCAGCTTTCCATTGCATTTTCAAGGCGAAGAAACGAGGGAGAAAAAATAGCAAGTTGCAGAAAGCAGCATGTTAAATACATAGCAATGCTTCTCCTGGTGGCATAATGTACTTGCAGTCTTTATATTGCCCCACATGCAAATTTGATTTCAGAGGCAAATGAAAAAGTTGATCTTGATCTACACAGCTTACAGTGATTTGGTCCCAAGTCTCTTGCATATGAGTTCAACTCCTTGTAGGCTAGCTTAGTATCTCAGAGCAGTGCGGACATCTCTACTAAAAATGTTGGGCTAAAATTGTTGGAAAATTTCCAGTGACAGCTTCTTTCCATGGTAATACACTTCCTCCCTCCGGCCTGGGAGCGTGTGCAGGGATACAGTGGCTTCTGGGTGCTCAAATTTAACCAGGGCAACCTGTGGCTAGGGGCACGTGGAGGAGGCGTAGTTTCTCAGAAGTGTCACCACTGTTCCTGCAGGGTGGGAGGCGCCACTGAAGAGAGATCTGAGACACTGGGAGCCAAGGTATCATCAAAGTTTGTTTCGCATAGAACTGCACTACTATTTCAGCAGTGTATAGACCACAGCCTCAGCCAGTTCCCATTCCAGACACTGCAACATTATGGAAGGGTAGGAAGGGTACGTGTCTTGTCAGCTGTGGTAATGAATTTGCAGCAGTGGTTCAAATCCTGCCCTTCATCGCACTGGAGTGGTTAGGCTGATTTAACTGCAAGTGGGTAGGGCATGTGAAAAGATCTGGCCTGGAAAATGGATATCTTTGCACAAAAATTCAGAGCTCCATCTTATAATTGTTACAAAAATCTCAGTAGCTCCATTTCTATAATTATTTTCCTAGAAACACTAGCACAGTAATGACTTAAACTTGAATTTTGTGACTGTCTCATGATATATATCTTGAAAAAAGACTTATCTTTGCATTCATATTCGTGTACTTAATTGCAATCAATATGGTCAGAAACAATTTGATTCCTGCATATACTACATTATCTACTAAAAGAATAAACTACAGTGCAGATTATGCAAATGCTATTATATAAGCACAGCAGTTACTGCAGTGTCTTCCATAGTATATATCAGTGTACTGTAGCAATTAAACAGTATAGTGAAGCCATAGCAATTACCATTCTAAATTATAATAAGCAATTCAATATACACTATAGGATAAATCATTTCCTTATAGCAACCACTGTATATGTGCTTTGGTTTTTATTCTGAAGGCCTTATTACTTGTCATCTGAACACTGTGCCAGATGATTTATATCACATGTTTGTAGTTTCAATGCATATTTACTATACAATTTTTGCAAAAAAAAATCTCATAATTATTATAACTGTGCTAACTTATTATCAGTTTGCGGTGATATTTTAAAGAAAGAAAACAATATTGTTGTGGGAAGGAAGGGTATCTTTTGATTTTTTTTTTCAGAAACCCAGCCAGAACTAGACATAACCTTCATATGATCTAAAGCTTAATAAAGCTAACTCCCCATAATTTTAGGGGATTTAATTCAGAATTAAACACATGAACTCCTAGGCTAAATTCTATTCATTTTTAAAATCAGGTTTCTTTCTAGGTAGTAAACAGATTCCCACTAAAACTTGTGCATGATTTTAATTACAGATAAGTTTCTCTTTAAAGGCCACAGCATTCATGCTGTTTGCTAAGCTGAATTCAATACATCTATATGTTAAAGGTAGCAAGCTAATGTGTAAACAGGGAAAATATTGGAACCAATTGCTGTTAATTTGGTTTTGATCAATTCGCATTGACTGCACTTTACATGCAAATGAGAAATGTGGTGAATTATCCCAACTGAAAATAGCTGAGATACTGAACTCTTTTTTAAAAAATCAAAAATAGAATAAATGAAGCTGGAGAAACAGAACATGGAGAGGCCTGGTTCATAATGTTGGTAAAGAGAAGCAAAGAATTAATGAATATATATCTGTTTGTACAGCTCGGTGTAGCACAGATTTATGGGACTGTTGTGTAGGGAGCCAAGATGGCAAATTCTGGCTCCTATTTAGTTTGTTATCAATTTTATAGTGTTAAGGCTGCTAAAAACTGATCATTAATTTTAAAAGAACTTGGAAAACTTTGCGTGCACCAAATGAATGCAGAAAAGCAAATATTAAGACAAACAAAAAAGAAAAAGTATAAATGTGGAATTTGTAATTTGGTGACATCAAATCTTAACAGAAGAACCTGTTTTCTGGCTGGAAATAGGGCCAAAAGTTGCTTAATTTCATTCACGTCCATTGTCCCACTGAGGTGAATGAAATGTTTTGCATGCATGGCACTGCAGAAGAATAGGGTGAATGGACCGCAATGATCATGAGAGGTTTGTAGGTCAGTGACGTATTTGATCCAGGGTCTTATGTAAAAGTACCCATGAAAATCATTCCACCTGATTTACAATAATGATGTGTACAAAAATATGTTGGAGCGTGAAGGACAGAGACAGTGGATGTGTACAGTGCTGCTGGTAGTAGTGTAGTTGAGCACTGTGGCACTCAGAATATGATGTAGGTCTAGGGAAGTCCTTAGGTTTACGTTTACCTTTAAGGAGCTGTTTGCATCCTACGGATTTCAACAGTGTTTAAACACACATGCAGATGCTTTCTGGAACAGGAACACTTTCCGCAACACTATTATCTCCTTTAATGATCCCGAAAGGGAAGTAAAATAAGTTGTGCAGAGTCGTGAAAACCAAGGAGAACTCTAGGAGGCATTGGAAACATGAGAGGAAATTAGCAAATGAGATGTGGTCTTGAAAAATGCATGATGAGACACTAATCCAGAAGGACAATTTCCAAAGCAGACATTGAATCAGAAGAAGAAAGCTGGAAAGAAATGATTACCCTGAAGTATGCCCAGGAATGATAACTTATAAATTATTAGACAGGAATAAGTAATGTTCCTAGAAGCACATGGTTTTCAGCACTGTATTGTGGTGAAATAGGGAAGTCTTGCTTAAAAAAGCTGTAAAAACAGAATGCCCAGCCATTGGTGGTCTGAGAAAGTTGGTAGGTTGTATGGCTCAGCCTGCAACCTCAGCATTATCCTCAAATGGAGCAGGATCCTTGCTTTAGAGTGTGGGATATGGATCTAGGATTCATACAGTAGTGGTAATTAATAAGCAACTGGTTAAAACTGTAAATGTGCAAAAGTACAATATTCACTGTGCTTCAGTTTTTATTACTAACTCCAAGTGCCACCCACCCACCTGAAGGAAAGAGTGTAGAAAAAGCATGGCCTCTGATTGCCATCATACCCTTCTTTTCAGTAGTTTTAGGAGTGAGGTTATGAAACCACAAGGAGGCTATCTTAAATTTGTCAAGAAATGTCCAAGGCAGTTCCAAAAATCCCTGAAACACTTGGTTACAAATGTTTAGAGAACTGAGCTATTAAATTATTTTTTGTCCCTTCTGTATCATTTGGTTAAAAGTCCTATTGGATTTTTGGTTTCTTTGTCTTTATGTTATTAATCATTGTATAAGCAGTCTGACTGACTGCAGGCTCATAAGGATGATTTTGCTGGGCCTGGATTCAGGTGGCACATACCAATGAAAACTGTATTGATAGCTCTGCAAACTAAACTCCATTTAGCCAGAAAATAGGCATAGTGCAAGCAATGCAAACTGCAGGATTGGATCTTGCCTCTGTGTGTCAACTCTGATATACAGTTTCTATCTCTTTGCATGAGAGAAAGAATTCATCTCTGTCATCTTGCCCACTCTGCTAAGACTGCTGGCAAGGCAGCTGTTGAGTTTGTGTTGTGATGCAGGTTTTTGTCTGCTGACCTGGACCATAACCCTCAAAATTCACAGGCAGGTCTATTAAGGCTGTACTTGGGACATGTATGACAGAGCAGTGACTTTTTTTTTTTCTGACTGCAATGCTGAATGAACACTTCCAGAATTGCTTTGAAGTCTGAGGCAAAACTACCAATATCTAAGACATAGGAATGCTTGCATAACTCCATGAAAATATGTCCATGAAACACCTAGACCTTACTTGATGGGTCTATGTGGCATCTCACAGGGCTCTGGGGACTTCCTTGAATCTCTTCCAGAGGTCTCACTGTGTTGAATTTCTTGGTTATAGTTGTTCTCAATGGTTTTGATTTAAATAATCCAAATTTACTCTACTGCTCCAGAGGAAGGGTCCTTGTGGTGGACCATCCATGCAGGTGTTGATGGATTATCATGGTGTTCAGTAACTTCTCAAGACTCAGCTGTCAAAGAGCAGTCTAACACTGGAGCCTAAGTCCTAACTAAATGCCATTGTGTAATATGAGCTTTCTTACAACATAAAAAAGATGTCACAGTTATTCCAGAACCTCTTTAAGATACAATTTACTGTATCTTCTTCTCCAAGACAGATATGGTAGTAGCAATGAGCAATCAACGCCAGCAGAGTCCAGCATTCCAAATCTTTTTAAGTAGTTTCGGTGGGATATTGTGCATGTTCATGTGGACCTGCAGATCCCTCTGGAGATGTCTCCCACCACAGGCAATTTCTTGCATTTGTGTCATGTCATGGCGACCTGCTCTTTAACCTTGCTGAGCTGGCTGCCTGTCTGTTGGAAAACCTCGCTGGTCCAGGTGGTGCCTGACCTGCTCTGTGAGATCTGGAGAAACTGATCCTTCATCAGCTGGGCTTAGCTCAGAGGATAATGTCTTTCGGTCTCTTAAAAATCCTCCTTCTTTCCATCAGTGGTGCTCTCACTGCTTTTTTTGTGAGGCAATAACTTCTGGAATCTCTAATCATAACACAGCTTTTGCTTTGCCATATTTGATTTATTTTCCATCAGCAAGTCCTTAGCCTCCATGTCAGATTTTAAGAGTACCAGCACTCTCAGTTGTTTTTATTTATTTATTTATTTATTTATTCTGATTGTCGAAGGATTTCTTCCTCTGCTGTCATCCTTCCCTATCAGACTTTTTTAT